>CAUYON010096607.1:0-20882 GCA_963573935.1 Arctocebus calabarensis
TTTTTTTGGTGTTTCCTGAATAATAACTTCAAACTTTCTTTTGGCTCACAAGTGTAGGTGGTCTGTGGTTGGCTGTCTTCACTGTCTGCCTCCGTTGAAGATGGAGGGTTCCAGGATTTTACTCGTGAATGATGTATGCAGGAATCAACTTCTATAACTTTAACAGCTGTAGAAGACAAGATAACAGGAAAGGGGACTTCCCAAGTTGGGGTTAGGGAAGGTGAATTAGAGGGAAGAGTTTTGATCATGACTAGATCTCCAGGAGGGAAAAGTTCCTGTCCTAGTTAGTATGTCTCTCCCCAAAAGGGGAGCAGCACTTTCAGGTCTGTTTAAGGAGGCATGAGAGAAAGCAAGTCATTCCAATTGCAGCTTAAAGGCTGGGAGAAAAATTTGGTAACCGGCTTTCCAGACACCCCCTGTATAGTTATGGATTTGGTGGATAAAAGACCAAGGCTAGAGAAAAGTACAAAAAAGGCTGCTCCAGTGTCCAAAAGAAATTTTATCTCCTGACCCTCCACTATAAGACAAACCTGGGGATCTTGAGGGGTGATGACACAAGCTGGAGCCATAAGAATTTGCCCAGTCAACAATTTACTTTTTATTTAATTCATTCTTTGTAACCTTTGGCATACTGTTTGTAATATTGTTTACTATTTACATTTCTAAATTTTATGAAGTCAAAATAAAGAATCATTGTAGGGCTTCTGAGTTCTGAATTTTTTACTCAGAAACAATTTCCTCAATAATTTTTTTAAATGTTGTTTTCTGGTATTTTTATGATTATAAATGTTACATGAAATATATGATCCTATTCTATTTTACATAAAGTAGGAATTAGAATCCAAAATCTTTATTCCCAAATCCTTATGTAATTTTCCCCAAAGTGTTTATGATACAATTTATACTTTGTAATCAGTTAAAATTTCACTTTTGTCAGAAAGTGAATTCTTTTGTGTCTTGAGATCTATTACCACTGCTTTTTAACAATGCTCAGAAGGATTTTGAAGTCATAAAGGTAGTGAGTTCCTCATTCTTAATTTTCTTTCTTTTTAAATTTCTCTTAGTTGCTTAATTTTTCATATAAATGTAATAAAATGTGTTCACATTATTCCCAAGTTCCCAAGAACACAAAATTTATAAATTAATGGGGTTGACATTTTTCTAAAGTCTTCCTAAGGACAAGCATATTATATATTTATTTATTCTCTCATTCATTAATTACAGTTTTTTTCACCCATGCTGGGTTTTGTTCTACATGTAAGTAAGCTTTTAAACTAATTAGTAGTTAGAAGTATTTAATAGTTTGATATGTATTAAGGCTTGCTTCTTTTATATTTCTTTTTTTCCTTTGTAAAAATTACATACTGGGTATAACAACCAAGGAAAGGGATATGATGAGAGGATAAACTCAAAATATACAGAATATTATTGCTTTGGGGGGATTTTAAAACCTAGGATAGAGAGATAATTGGGAGATTAAAGAATATACCTTCACAAGAAAGATGATGCTAGAATGCACCTTCTCACTATTTCTTAACGAAAACACAAAAACATGTGTACACACCATTTAGACTCTTCTGAGATCTGAGAAGCCGTATGAAACAGTGGTAGGGGCTCGGCACCCATAGGGCAGTGCTTAGGGCACGGGCCTCATACACTGGGCCTGGTGGATTCTAACCCGGGCCAGGCCTGCTGCCGGTGACAACGCAATAAAAAAAATAGCCGGGTGTTGTGGCAGATGCCTGTAGCCCCAGCTACTTGAGTGGCTTGAGGCAAGAGAATTACTTAAGCCCCAGAGTTTGAGTTTGCTGTGAGCTGTGACACCACTGTACTCTACCAAGGGCAAGATAGTGAGACTCTGTCTCAAAAGAAAAAAAAAGAAAGAAACAGCAATAGGGGAGAATTTACTATTATTCATTTTTCTTCCAACTTTATTTGAGGCACTAGGACATTCTGCAGCAGCAGGCCATCTTCATCTTGATAAAGACGATGACGTTAGTCACAGAGTTCAACAAA
Organism: Arctocebus calabarensis; assembly: GCA_963573935.1. Lineage (NCBI taxonomy): Eukaryota > Metazoa > Chordata > Mammalia > Primates > Lorisidae > Arctocebus > Arctocebus calabarensis. The sequence goes on from CAUYON010096607.1 coordinate 2,017, forward strand.
AGAGCAGATCTCCCTGCCTGCCCAAACCTTGGCAATATGTGGCCTCCCCCTCAGAAGGTACACACTGTGATCTCCTCCAGAATTCCCATTGACCCCCAAGATACCCACATGCACTAGATTCAGTGTCTTATAACTGTGATATAATCCCCTTCCATTTTGCTGAGTGCTTTGAAATCAAAGGTTCTACCACATCTTTGATTTTGTAATTCCAGGGAAGAAACCAGATGATGCACCAGTGCCTCCTGTGTATAAGCCTTCCATAAGCTGCTCAGAATCTAGAGAAGTGTGTGTTTCTCTTGGACTGTTTCTTTGATTTAGTCTTTATTTCACAAAATGTGTGATATAATTTCATAGTGTGAGATGTAGGATTGTGCTTGTTCCAAGGTTTGAACTGTTTTTTGCTTTTATAAACATTTAATGTCAAATATATCATACAACATAAAAGTACATTTGTTGGTATACAGTCACTAACTACAAAGTGATCTTCTTTGATACAGCAATTTGGCCCACAGGCAAAATGTGACAGTCTTGCCAAAAACCCCGTTCCATGATTTGCAGGATACCACATCACATCACAATCTCACCACATGAGAATTTGTTGTATTGGCAAGAATCATTAATGAATCTGCTGTCCTATTCTTCTTCTTTTGTATTTTATAATAACAATTACAAGACATTCAAGTTTTCTATGTATGTTTATGTGGATGTTACCACTCACTGCCACAGTCAAGATATGGAACGGTTCTATCATTCTCTAAAAGCAAACCCATCTCCTTTGAAATTTTCTCCTTCCCAGTTCCCAGCCCCCTCCCCCCACACACATACCTATTCCCTGTTCCAATAGCATTGTTCCTGAAAGAGTGTCATACCACTGGGGTCAAACAATATGTAGCTTTTGAGTCTGACTTATTTCATGGAGATTTATCCATTTCATTTTTCTTACTAGGCAATACTCTTTTGTATGAGTGTACCACAATTTATTTATCTGTCAGTTAAAAAATATTTGACTTGTTTCCAGTTTGGGGTTATTACAAGTAAAACTACTCTAAATATGTCTTAACGGGGTTAGTCAATTAAAATTGCTGCATCACAAAGTAAATAATTAGAAACTGCCAAATTGTTTTCCAAAATAAATATGCCATTTTGCATTTTTTTAAATCAAGGTATCAACATTTCAGTTTTCCATGGTTGCCAGTACTTGATACCCTTCTCATTTTTAAAAAGCTGTTCTAATAGTTATATAAAGTTTTACACATGTAGTTTTAATTGGCCAAATGATCAAGGTGCCGAGCATCTTTTCATATGTCTGTTATCTGTACAATGTCTTCTTTGCTCAAGACCATTCAATTTTTTTGCCCACCTTTTCATTGCTTTCTTATGAATGTTTGAGAGTTATCTGTGTGTTGTTTATATAATTCTTTTATCAGGAATATGATTTGAAAATATTAAAATATTGAAAATATTTTCTCCAATTCTATTACTTGAATTTTCAATATCTCAAGAGTGATTATTATCTGGGTGAGGTGGCTCATACCTGAAATCCTTGCACTTTAGGAAGCTGGGGCAAAAGATTCTTTGAGCTAAGGTGTTTGAGACCAACCTCAGCAAGAGAGACACTCTGTCGCTACTAAAAATAGAAGAATTAGCCAGTCGTTGAGGTACACAGCTGAGCAGGAGAACCACTCAAACCTAAGAGTGTAAGGTTGCTGTGAGCTAGGATGACATCACAGCACACTAGCCCATGCAACAGGCAACAGAGTAAAACTCCGTCTTAAAAGAAGAGTGATTTTCACAAGCAGACATTTTTTATTTTGGTGAAATCCAAATTATCCTTTCTCTGTTCTGTATGTATGTTTTACAGTATATAATATACAATCTCTCAGATATAATCCCAAAGTGTAATATATATGTGCATGTTATTTATATATATATATATATATATATATATATATATATATATATTATTTTGGCATTATAGGAGTTGCTATGTTTAAATTTAGTGGAATTTCCAGGCTTAACTGTAATTTGAGTAACACTATAAGTTAAAACCATGAAAGTTTGCCAATTCATGCATTTTGGTATATGAAAAGTTATTAGGAACCCATGTTGTAGATTTGCAAAAGCTAATCAACTCCCTTTTATATATTTGTTGTATAAAATCCTAGTAAAGGTTAGACTTCCAATTGGGTCAATTTGTGAACTTTTTTTCAGTTATGTTTTCTCTCTCTGTATCTAGGTTGTTTTCTTTTGTCCTCCTGTCTTTTTCTACTCCTTTTTCCTTCTTTCTTTCCTTACTTCCTCTTTTGTTTTTATCTTTTTACCACTGTATATACATTGGTTGGGGAGAGGAGTTTCTCTTGGTCCCATTCATACCTCTGGAGGTCAGGAAGCAACAAAGAACAGCAGCTCAGAAGATGAGAAAAACTCTACCTTTCTTGAATATCAAGGACACATGTTAGGCGATCAGATGCCATGCTTAATTCCCCTGGAGTGGTGTGGTCTCCTTCATTTCCATAAGCTTCACAAAGGTCCATTTCTAACCCTGTCCCCACCCACATCCTGTTCCCCTATCTCATACTGTTGGACTAGCCTGTTCATTAGGCCAATTATTTCAATTTCTTCCTTTTAATCCAACTTTTGCACAACAACCAAAAAAGTCCACATGCTTTGCCCAGGCCTCTCGTGACAGTCACTAGGCTAGATGTGGTAACCAGAGAGCTCTCACCTGACCCTCAATGCTGAGACTGAAGCACTGTGGGTAAGCAGGGAGTTACTACATGACCTAGCAATTTTACTCTCAAGTGTAGACCCAAGATAATTGAAAATATATATACAAACAAGAACTTTGCATGACTGTTAATAGCAGCATTATTCATATGAACCAAAAAATTAGAGACAATCCAAATATCTATCACCTGATAAATGGTTAAATACAATGTGAAATATCCATACAAGGCATATTATTTGGTAATAAAGAGGATAAAGTTACTGATACATACTACAACATAGATATGTCTTAAAAATATTATTCTAAGTGTTAAGAAGCCAGTAACAAAAGACCAGGTATTGTATGACTTCATTTATATAAAATGTCTAGAATAAGTAAATCTATACAATTGGAAAGTAGATGTAGTGTAGCTTTGGAGGGGTTGGGAATAAATGAGAATTGACTGTTAATGAGAATAGGAATTCTTTGTGGCACGATGAATATGTTCTAAATTTTATTATAGCATGATTATATCACTCTATAACTACATTAAAAACTACTGAATCCTACACCTTAACCATGTGAAATGTATGGTATGGGAGTTATATCTCAATAAGGCTGTTATATTAATAGAAAACAAAACAAAAAAACTTTCCTACAAAGAAAACTTCAGGGTACAGAACTTCACTGGTATTTTGAGAAGTAAATCCGACCAACTTTATACTAGATACTCTGGAAGATAGTAAAAAAAGAAGCACTTCCAAACTTATCTTTAATATGTATGAAGCCAGCATAACATTAATATCAAAACCAACAAGGACTATGAAAGAAAAGAAAGTTGCTGGCTGATCTTTCTCATGAACATATGGTACTAAAATTCTTTTAAAATATCCAAAATATATAAAAGGTATAATACATCAAAATGGAGTTGGATTTATTTCAGAAATATAAGGGAGATTTTAGCAGTCAAAAATTAATATGTTTCATGTATTATTAGAAGCATAGGAAGGAGAAAAATTCATATAGTTCTGCTAACAGATGCAGATTAAACACGCACTTGTTGCAATACTGCAGTAAAACATTAATTTTTACAAAATTCCATAAGCAAACTAGGAAAAAAAATAACATTTTTAATTGAATACAACATATCTGCAAACTCTTACAACCAGTACTAAACTTACTGGTGAAATTTTGAAAACTTTCCTTCTAGATCAGGAACAATAAAAAGATGCTCACCTTCACCACTTTTGTCCATCATTTTTCTAGAAGAATTAATTAGTTCAACAAAACCAGACAAGAAAATATTTCGGAATAGGAAATTAAAAGAGAGTAAAGTTTTCATAATATGTGGAAAATATATGTATGTAAAAGATCCAAAAGAATCTGCAGGTGATATAATTAATCTGTTAATTTTCTGAGACTGTGAGACAAACAAATCAACACATAAAACCTATTGCATTTCCAAATAACAACAACTAGTCGAAAATATTTTAAAGGACACTATTTCCAAAAGCACCAAATCCAGTCAGAGTTGGGAATACATGTAAAAATGTAAGTGCAAAAAATTTACAGTGAATCCACAGAACGTCACAGAGAGAACTGAGGAAAGCCTCACAGAGGGCGGGATGCATCATACTCGTATGTAGATGAAAGGCCGTAAGACAGAGATGTGGTTTCCACCCTAATTTATTCATATTGAATACAGTCCATATCAAAATCCTAGCAAGTTATTTCCAAGGGAATTCGCAAATTTATTCTATGCGGAAATACAAAGAGAGACTGTTAGGATGGCTGGTGAATTTTCTTTAACAGTCTCTTCATTTTTTGTGTCCCCTTTCATTTACTGTGGTTCCATAATCCTAGTGCTCATTTTAGAGTTTCCTAAATCAGAACATACACACTCCATCTGTAGAGCTATACGCTGCTCTACTCGTAAAACCATTCCAAATACTGGAGTAAGCGGCTCATAGAGAAAGAGTTTTGTTACTACTTGGCAGAACCAAGACAAATTGAAAGGCAGTCAGTCTCGTTCTGGTGTTGATCCCAGGATTCCTCTGTGAAAACTCACCTTAATTAGAAGTTAGTTTCTTTCTTAGAGTTACCAGTTCTTCAGTTATCTTAAGTTTCACAACTACAATGGCGCCATTTACTTTACTATCTTCCATTAACTTCTCAGTCCTCTTGGTTGTGAAATCCTTGCAATCTTTTGTGGTTATGAACACAGGTAGTATTTTATTAGTATTTTGATAGGTTTTCTTGAAAGGAGTAGAGTAAAATGTGAATTTTCATTCACCAGTTTGACCGATATTTGATTGGTATGTAGGTGTTGTCTAATAGTGAGACTACAATTCAAATTAATTTTAGAATACTAAGCAAATTCCTGATGCCCAACTGTTGACTAAAGGTGAAAGGAAGAGAAAAAGAAATATAAAAGTAGTATATATCCTTCAAAAACTTTAATAACTTTCTGTGGTTATTCTCAGTTTTTATAAGTTTCACACTGAAATTTTTTATGTATAATAGAATTAAGCATCTTACATTTTATCAAAAATGACATAAAACACAGCATTTACCAAAGTATCTCTGATTTCTGTACCTACTGATTTAAACTTTGGAAATTATTATAATACAGCCGAATATAAGTGAGCACTGCCTGAAGATTACAAAGTGCATTTGTGTACATTTATGAATTGGCCTCTTTCTTAGCTAGTTGCATAGCCTCAATAAAATTGAATGCCTGAAGGATTTTAATAGCAAATAATTGACTTTCCATTCATTTATTACTACTACTTCTCATTTCCATTTCTTGGCACTCAGTACCCCAACCTTAGAAGCGTGTATTGAATAGTTTTGACGTAAATGGAAAACTGCCATATTGTTTGCTAAAAGAGAACACTAGCCAGTTACAATAAAGATATTGGACCACTTTGCTTGTTAAATATAAATTATTCTATGTCCTCATTGAAACACTTTTAATATCCTTGGTTCTCCATCTCTATTGTCAGTACCCTAGTTTAACTCCAATTATTTTCTCTCTAGATCCTTACAAAGCCTCCTGTTTCCTATATTTATATTTACCGTACTCTTATCCAGTAAATTTTCACACAGGAGCCAGAGAGATTCTAACAATGGGCTAAACAAATTATGTCATTTTCCTGCTTAAATGTTTCCCAATATTTTCACCCTTCCCACTGCCCCTGCTCTACCTATTGAGTTTTATTTCAAACAGCTCTTTCCAAGATGGGGAGACCTGCAGACTTGGGGTCACACGTGGCCTTCTGGATTCTTGAGGGTGACATTTTGACTGGATCCAAGTTTGGATTTAGTTGAGGAGCTGCAGTTGGAGATCTGGAGGGCCACGTGTGGTCCCAAGACTGTGGGTTCCCCTTGCTAAATACTTGGTCTTTTTCTTTACAACCAGTTAGTCTCACATTTATATTTTATTCCTTTAATCATTCAAGAAATTGCTCTGTATTACCTGCAGTGTGCCTGGCACTACAATAGTATTGCTAAGCAATATCAGACATAGTTGCTGACCCCCAAGGATGCCATAGTCTAAAGACACAAACAAACACCCTGCAGATCCGTGCACAAATAACTTACTATTATGAGAAAGTGCTCTGAAAGAAAAGCATGTGGTGGTGTGAGAGAACTTATGCTAAGAGTATATAATGAAGAGAGTTCACTTTCTCACAGCGGTGGAGAAACGTTTCAGGAAGAAGTGATGATGAGCTATGTAAACAGGCCGGATGGAGGAAGCAGATGACCGCAGGGTGAGCCACAGTGAGGACCTGAATTTCACTTCTTGGAGGCAGGGTGCCTGACATCGCAGACATGAGAGTGTCCCTGTGAACTATCCCATTGTAACCTGCTCTTCTCTTGATTTGTCTCTCAGTTCAGTTTTTGTGTGTGTGTGTGTGTGTGTGTCTCTTACTTTTTTGTGCACTCAAAACACTATTGCCAATCTTTCACCTTGTGACTTGGGATAGCGGCTGCTCCAACTTTTTATTTTATGCAGATTAATATACAGAACAGGAATACAACCTTCTCACCTCCCCTATTTCTAGGACACAAATTCCAGAAAAGAGCAATTGATCGGCTCTGATGTGCTGTGAGCTCTGGCATTTTGTCTGCTGCACCTGGATTCTGTGCTCACTCCTGTATCCAGAGTCGTGGTCCTTCCAAAGAAGAAGGTTCCTGGGGGAGAATCATGCTAGACATCCAGAAGCAATTACTGTCACAGTCCCTACCACACTCAGGTTTTAACACTCTCGGATTTTTTATTCTTTTTTTAATTCACTTCTTTGAGGGCTCCACTTTGAAATATGGCTCAGGCTTCTTTAAATATTTTGAAAAATGACACACACACAAAGAAACTCTAACTATTTACAATGTCACTAATGTCAACATTTTACTTAGTTTGTAGTATGGCTCTCCACACAGAAAGTTGTTAGAGGGAATACCTGAAATCATATCACACATTAGAATTCAGAAGCGTGTTATAACCTCAAGTGAAATAGAAAATTTTAAGCCATCTTTTTCAGCTTTTATAAGAGCTGTACCTTTTTTGTCTACACTCACAAGACAGGAATTGGTTGTATTAACTTTTCCATTGAGGTCGAAAATTACAATTTCACCCATGAAATCCATCAACACCTGGAAAATACTTCCAATGAGATAATAGTGTATCTAATATGGAAATATTTTACCATCTTTATTAAAATTTAATGAAGGTGAAAATTTAAGTGAAGAAAATAAGCAGTTTATAGTAAACCAGAGAATTTTAGACATGTGGGAATCTTAACTATGCTATTTTAGGAGTTATCAATCTACTGTGCTTATCAGAATGAATTCTAGAGTACAGAGGGGGGTTTAGGTTTAACCATCAAAGTCCCTAGGACTCATTCAAGGGTACAAAGGAAACAAATTCATAATCCCAAATTATCTATGTTTTTATCTAAGTATATGTTATAACTATACACAGCAGATTTCTTTCAATGAGAATGAATTTTTACAACATAAATTTACTGAGGGCTTATCCTGTTCCTGACACTGATCTAGGCATACACAATCTATTAATGAATAAAGCAAGGTTTTATGAACTCATAGAATTCATGTCCTATAAGATTATAATAATTGTTTACATTCATAGTTATCTAAATATTTCAAAGATATCTCACAGCTGGGCATACTGGCTCCTCCCTGAAATTACAGACCTCTGGGAGGTCAAGGTAGGAGGATCATTTGAGGTCAGGAGTTTGAAATCAGCCTGAGCAATGGCAAGAATCTGTCTCTTCCAAAAAAAAAAAATTATCCAGGTATGGTATGCCCACTTGTAGTCACAGCTATGAGGGAGGCTGAGGTAGTAGGAAAGCTTAAACCCAGGAATTTGAAATTGCAGTGGGCTCTGATCATGCCCCTGTATGTAGCTGGGCCACAGAGCAGCAAGACTCAGTCTCAAAGCAAAATAAACAAACAAAAATCTCACAATTAGTAAGGGATCTGGAATGCCAAACTTATCAGATAGGCTGCACAAATTGGCTCTTGGAAAAATTAGTGTATTTTGTAGTCTGGCTTTAATCCAGCTAGAACAAGAAATCTGACATTAAGTCTATCAACTGGTTCTCCATCTCTCACAAAATCAGTTAGCTAAATGCCAAACGACAATCAGAAAGTTGCTTGTAAAACATGACAGTACAACATGAACATTAAAGACCAATTTCAAATGTAGCTCATATCTGGCTGAAAAAGAATCTGCTAATACCAACCTTCTTGAAATGCCTACCTCCAAATTTCTGTGTAAATTATTTCAACCTTCTCGGATAACCCCCCAGACCATACACCTAAAGAAACACACACAAACATTCACGTATTTTTCTGTGGCTGATTCTAAAAAGACCACTCTGTCTAATTAGAAACTTTATATTTGAGTCTTCTCACTGTCCTTTCCTCGGATCTATCAACATGGAGAAAGAAAGGAAAAAGGTGCAGAAACTATATTATACTCATCTTAGCTTTAGTTAGTGCATGGTCTGTATTACTTCCCAGTTGACTTTCCTTAGCAAACATAACACAAGGTTTTAATCCAGTACTCCTTCTTATCTCTGAAAATTCAATTGATATTTTCTAATTGATGTAAAATCAAAGCTCCACAGCTGACCGCCTCCCTACATTGACCATCTTCCTAAGATGACCTGATTTTCATAGACCAGACATGTACCACATGTACATATCAGTAAGTAGGTCTAGTTCTTTACTTTGACCATCTCTCTATTTTGACAAGGTTGTTATAGTCCCTAGGGACTTACTGAGATTCTACTTTTTTTTTTTTTAAATGGTAGCTCTCAATCTGTGACACTTCAGAAAAAGTGAATCTACTCTCAGAAAAAATGTTCTGTGCAGTTTTCATGATATTCCTCCCTTCTTCCCCACCTACCACAAGTTTATTACTTTACACATCTGTCCATTCTCTGCTCATCACCAAATTCACTTTAAAACTCTCCTGCCTGCCTGTTTTACATGCAGCCTCTATAGATGAATTTGTTATATTCTTTACTCATCTCCCCAGTCTCCCTGTCCTTTGTCTCCAGGAGAAGTTGAAGTGAATCTGGTTTACATGCATAACATGATATGTGCTCCCTACAAAAGACAATGGCATTGTACAAAATGTGGTGCTTTCAATAAGCTACAACATTTAAGAAAGCACTTGTGTTACGGAATTACATATGGCTAATTCATACACAACATCAGTTTTGTTCTTGTCCTTCATGGAACACTCTGAAAATGGCTTCTTCACAATATAACCCATGCTTTTCAAAGTAACATTAGGAGATCTACTACTCATCATTGCACAAAGTCTTAAGCTTAGAAGATAAATGTGAATTGACCTGGTTAGTGGTACGTTATGGATTTCCCCAGGTTGTGTTCCTTGCTAGTATAATCGTTGCTGCTGCTGGAGTACTTATTTATTTAGTCATTCATTCATTCTTTCATCCATTCAGATAATCGGTCAGTTAATTGCCAATGGCAGACAGACAGATTCAGCACTAAGATCCCCTTTCGAGGGTTGGTCTCATTGCCTCACTGCAAGGACTGTGGGTAGCCTTACAACTTCAACTCCATTAAGTCCACTTTGACTTTTGAGCTGAGGATATACTTTCTACAAAACCTTCAGCTGAGGGCTGAGAAGGACTGGTATGAAGGCACAATCATCATAATTTCTGCACAGTGCAAAATGCCTCTCACAGGCAATCTTCACTTCAGGGTCTGCAAGACTGTAAGATCGAGTCTACAATCATGATTTGGTGGCTGTTGTTATTCAGTTCTGCTTCCTCTCATTTCCTTTCCTAGGGAGTCTCCTCAATATATATATCTTCTGTATTCCTAACTCCACATTAGTATCTGTTTCCCAGAGGACTCAATGACACCAGACTGGGGTTTTGGAACTGGATCACTGCTGCTCACCTGGAAAGGAGAACCACATATCAGGGGGACTGGTGGTTATGGATAGCCCCTAACTCAAGCTGGAAGTCCAATTGCTAAAATCTCACCATGTCACTGGAGCCATGACTCAGATTATTTAAAAATGCAGAGAAAGTAATGTATACAAGATCTGTGGAATCTGCTGTTTGTTATTAAATTTCATTGATACATTAATGAAAGATACTAAAAAGCTGAAAACTGTGAGTGCAAATAATTGAAAACTAAGTATGAAATCCAGAAGTGCTTATCTTTTGCAAGTAGAGAAAAGAAAAAGCTAAAAAGCTAAAGGAAAATCATATCTTAATAGAATTGTCATGTTTCACTGACATGTAAATATTCAGCTGAAGCAGATCTACTATGCCAGGGGTATGGCCACACTTGGGAGAACCTGGGACTGTGACACATGGCATCTGGGTGTGTACCCCTAAAGATTTCAACTCTTCAGATTTCTCTGACTCCCCAGAGGCTATATATGTGCCCCATTCCTCTGTATTAAGAACTGTGACCTCCATGTGTGGAAATATACTGCATAAGCCTTGGTCAAGCAAGGTCACAGGAACTATCTTCAGGATGTGCCTTCTCTGCCTCTCCTGTGTTCAGGGATATTAACTAGAGATAAATTACAGCAGCTCTTAGCCAAGAACAGCTGCATATTTAAGTAGGAATCCTAATCAAGAGGGCCATAACATAAGATTAGATAAAGGACCATTTATTTAAATGGGCCCTCCCCCTTGGAATATAGGAGTTAACATCATAGTAAGAATCTAAGAAAATTTGCTTCTACAATGGTACTAGAAGCCCTAAGAAAGTAATGGCTTTGTTGAACCAAGTTGAAATGCCAGATGCATTGGCAGACATGGAGAAATGGATTAAAAAGCTTAGGGAAATAGGCATACGTGAGAGGACAATCCATGTAAAACCAGATGTCTCACCAAAGGATTACATTTCTGGGAAAAACAGACACACAATTCTCTAAGACCAGCATCAATGTGATTGTGTAGACACTAGCAGTGCTAAGAAATGCAGTGATGTCCCTCTCCTGCACTTTTAGGGTCAGAGAAAGGGCTATCACATAGCTTGGCTCATTTAGTAAAAATGATGGTGAGTTTATGAAATGATAGACATCTTGTTGTGGTACTTAATAACTAAAATGAGGGGTTGGGGTGGTGTCACAATTTTTGTACGTAGTCACAAGGTTGTAGTGCAGCCAAGGATATCTTTGGAAAGTTACTAAGATGATTATGTGGATGTGGTATCCTCAGGGGCAAGGCAGATGGGTGATCGATGTGGTATTGCTTAATATACATAATATTTATAAATAAAGCAAGACATCGCCACGCTAAAACATAATGTGACAATCACTTGCTATTTTTTTGGACTCAAGTCAGTTTTCAGACTATTGACTGGAGAAATGAATGGGTCCCTAGGAAGAAGGCCCATAATAAATCTACACCTTAATGCTTCCCCCCTGGTGTTTTCATGTATTTTTGTTTGTTTGTTTTCATTTTTCAAAAATGCTTTCGTAACCTAGTTTGGGGCTTTGACTACAGGCTGGTCAGTATCCCTCTTAAGAAGCTATTTGGTTTAAGTCCATATGCCAATTGCTACCTTTACTGAGCTCTTATACTCTGGACCAGTGGTTCTCAACCTGTGGGTTGTGACCCCTTTGTAACAATTAAAATATATCCTGCATATCAGATATTTACATTACAATTCATAACAGTAGCAAAATTACAGCTATGAGGTAGCAATGAAAATAATTTTATGGTTGGGGGTCACCACAACATGAGGAACTGAATTAAAGGGTCATGGCATTAGGAAGTGTTAGGAAGGTTGAGAACCACTGCTCTGGAGCATTATTCAGCCTCCAATTGCTTCAGAGCCAGTGGCCTAGTAATTAAGGAAAGTCTCTATACTTTGCAGCCTGTAGAAGTTTCCATATTAGTCAATCTACAGGGAGCCCACAAAGTCGAATTAACCACAGTATCTTGTTGTTCATACACTGCCCCTTAGTGCTCCACTTGTCATCAGAATGGCCCAGGGGCAATCCCTGCAGGCTTCCTTTGTGTGGAGCTTTACATAACAAAGTATTCTACTTTAAGTGAGTCTCTGTGCTGTATTCCACCACCATAATAATCTTAAAGTCTTGAAATGCTCAGACATTCTCTGGTGAGACCTATGGCCTTTGCTAGCACATTGAGGAAAGAACTAACTTTTAGACATAGAAATCTGAAATATTATTCTAGTGGGAGAATTGAGGTGTCGGGTAGTAAATGGACCATGACCAAAGTTAAGTTTGTGGAGACCACCATGTCTACAGACCCACCCAAATCAGTGACCATTTCCACAATTCTGAAAGGTATAATTTGTGTAGACATCTATGACTATTGGGTCCTTATTCTGTGAATTGAGAGCTATCATGGTAGGAAAGATGACATGGATTTCTCTGAATTGTATCGCTATACATTATCTGCTATATGAGAATAATAGCAGGAATAGTTTTAAAATACAGTGGTGATCTATTATGTATCTCCATTACATTCATAAGGATGGCTCTAGAAACTAGATGGATGTTGCAGTATCACTAGACTATCAATGCTTGTTGCTTGGGCTGTCCCTCTGTATTCATTTTTTAGGGCAGCCTGGACAAATTATGACAAACTATGTGACTTAAAACAATAAAAATGTATTCTCTTGCAGTTTATGAGGTCAGAAGTTTGAATTGATGTGAGCAACATTGGTTCCCTTTGGCGGCACTACGGGAGCGTTGTTCCATTCTTCTCTCCTGTCTTCTGCTGGTTGCTAGCAATCCTGGGTGTTTCTTGACTTATAGTGTATCTTGTCAATTTTGACTCTGTCTTCACATAGGGTTCTTCTTTCTGTGTGTGTTATTTACACCCCAACATTACTTAGGAACTTGAAGCAACTGAAATAAAAATAGACATCAACCCTGTCATTTTCAGATGCACTATTGAATAATTCATTTCAAAATTCATCACTTTCACATGTATTTTAAAAGCTTGGGATAGAAACTGAAAAAGTAAATGGTATTTTTTTTTAAACAGGGTTAGAGAGGCCTTTGAACGTATCTTGAAACTCTATTTCTTTAATTATTTTTTCCTAGAGTTATTTGACAATGGTAGATTTAATCTAGACCTCAAAATTATTTATAAAAGTTCTGAGGCCATTATTCATGAAAGAATAAATAAAAAAGGAACATAAAGAAAAAAAGATAATTACCTCCTAGTGATCTTCAAAAATAAAAGCAAAGAAATATCTTGCAATTTAACAATTGAGCATTCAGGAAATTGCAATTACTCATACATCATTTAAGACTATTTTCTTGTTCCAAGTAGATGGTTTTATGGTAACTTCATTTAATAGTTAAGAAAAAAAAAGCCCTAGACTTCAGTGGTTCAAAAAGACTTAATTTCCAAAGCACATAGATTTTAGAACTATTGCAATTATCTTCTTATAAGTATCGATATATTTTAATGCAGAGTATGCACACTGGTATAGTTATTGTGGCATTATCTAATTTTTCCAAATATGTTGGCATTAAAAAGAAATTTAATAACAATATGATCAATGGAGAATGCTGGATGTATTCCTTTAGTAGAATAAGAATGACATTTACAACCAAAAAATAGCCTGGTGTTGTATGCTTAAGTTATTTATTGATAAATCCTTCTCCTGCATCCTTAAGAATTAGTTCTCCCCAGGATGTGATCGCTCCAAGTTCAACATTCTTACTTGAGGCCCACAGCCTTCAATATTGTTCTTAGAATGCAAGTGATCTATGAACTCAGATAAGAAATTAAATTACAGTCCTACTTTCATTAACCGATAACTTAAATTTTAAATTTAGACATGAAGCAACAATAGTGTTACATCACTCATGTCTTTGTCATTCATAGAAATTGAGCATTTTGATAGTACATTATAGGTATTATATCATTTACACTGATCATTAGTTTAAAATTATAATAGTTATCAGATTTGCCAGAAAGCTTGTTATTCAGCTTTTTAGGAAAGAAGCAGATGTATGATCATAACTGAAATATGTTTTATAGATATTTTGATAACTGCATTTTAATAAATGATTTTCTTTGGGATTTTATATATTTAATTTTACATATTTAAATGATTTATCCACGAATTCTTTCAGGAACTTTCCAGTCTATCAAAGATATCTGCAACACAGATAAAATGAAGAATGTTAAGGTTTTCATTGTTGAGAATAGGGAAATTATAGCCTTGGGGCCACATGTGTCGCCTTCTGAATCCTTAGTCGTGGCATTTAGATTAAATCCAAAGTTTACAGAACAAATCCTTTTAATAAGTCTTTGAAGATTTCAGTAATCACCACAATGTAAATGATCCTTGACTGTGTATCTTCAACAAAGACATCTCTCCTGAATCAGAATATTCATGAATCTCATTCATAGGTATGTTAAATTCAGCTCATCCAAGTCAAGACTTACTATTGTCCATCAGTTCTTCCCTTCCTCATCTCTACTTTGATCAGACCTCTTCTGTTATCCCTGCATTTGGTCATATTGTCCACATCAGTCTAGTTTTGCAAAGCAAAAATGTCACATGTCACTCTCTGTTGCTCTGGCTAAATGAAACCAAATAATAATAATAATTTCACATAGCACTTTATGTGTTCGACGCTATTTGGGATTTACATCTCAATTTTATTTTATCCTCACAACAATCCTATGCAAAAAGAAAGTTGTTAAGTCTTTTATAGTCTTGAAGACTAGCAAAGATAATTACGTTTATTAAATGACAAAACCAGTATGCAAACCTAGGTCTCTCTCATTCAAAAGTCTGTGTTCTATAACATAGGAGGTCAATAGAGTTAATTACTGTTTTTCCTGACTTGTCGGGAGCTTAAGGAAGTGGGATCCATGCCTCTTCCATTTATTCATTCATTCTTCCAACATTTATCCATCTCCTTCTATGTTCTAGGGATCCTAGGCTCTTTGTTAAAAAGCAACAAAATTGTGTGAGACATAGTGTCTACTCTCAAGTAACAACCTATAGTTTAATTATATTGCAACTTAAATGTTATTATCACTCACAGTGACTGTCATAAATTGGAAGATGTTAAACATTGCCTTAACATTTGGATAGTATAATGATAATGATATTAATTACTATTGGTAATAGCAACTGAAATAATGGAAAATAAGTATAGCTTCAAAACAACAATTACCGAATTTATTCTACTATCTTAAATTTGTTACCCAATCATGTTGTTTTCTGTGAATATATTTCATTCAATGTTTCCAGCACTATCACATATAAAAATTTGGCTGACAACTGTGTAGAATATGACAGAAACTATGTTATTGACAGTGATAAAGTCTTGGTTTCTACATTTTTCATTTTCTCACTGTGACTTAAACAAACAAAACTGCTGACATTTGTAGGTCCTTGAGAATTTTCATCATAGTATTATGTCCATATTTAAATAGTTATTTCAGAATAAGTTTAATTTTTCTAAAAATGATACATGCGTTTGTGTTTTTTAAAGTTGTAGAAAATCTAATATCTTACATAAAAGTAAATAATATTAATAATCAGATTGTCATCTCAGGCATCTCTATCATGTACAGTAGAAAAACACATATTAATAGAGAGATGGGGATATATACAAGTTAAAATTATTTTTTAATTGGATTATATATGCCATTTAATAGAAAGCAAAGCAGTTTTATTTTTTTATTTCAAAATATTACAGAGGAACAAATATTTGTGGATACGTGGACCCTTTTTATAATGCCTGAATAATGTTTAAAAGTATGCATGTAACCCAGGTAGTGTTCATTGTACCCATTAGATAGGTTTTTGCCTATTTTCTCCCCCATGTTTGATGTCTGTTGAGTTTTACTTTTCTCTGTACACATATGTGTTCACTGCTTAGTTACAGTTTAAAAAGGAATACATGTGGTGTTTGATTTTTAATTCTTTAGATACTTCATTTAGGATAATGGTCTCTAGTTCCATCCAAATTGTTGGAAAAGGCATTAATTCATCCTTCTTGTTTGGAATATGACTCAGTCATGAAGAAGGATGAACATAGAATTAATAGGAAGGCACAAAGCTTATGATAAATATGGGATTATGTAAAATGGCCAAATATAAGAATCATAGACATCCTTGAGGATGAAGAAGAAAACGCAGAAAAGCTGAAAATCCTGTTTAATGAAATAATTGAAGAAAATATCCCTGCTCTTGCTAGAGATTTAAATATACAAGTATAATAGCTCAGTGAACACCTAGGAAAGTCATTGCAAAGAGGCAATCAACAAGACTCACACAGTCATCAGACTAAACAAAGTCAACACAAAGGAAAAAATTTGTGAGTTATAAGACAAAAATATCAAGTAACTTTCAAAGGGAAACCCATCAAGATAAATGCAGACTTCTCAACAGAGACTTTACAAGCCAGAAGGGATTAGGGCCCTAGCCCCAACTTTCCTGAACAGAACAACTGCCAGCCTAAATTCTGTATGCCGCAAATCTAATCTATTAATAAGTTTAATATGTGAAGGAAAAATAAAGATTCTTCCAGACAAGGAAATATGTTAAGACCAGACCTACCCTGTAGGAAATACTCAAAATTGCATTATTCATGAATCATCACAGTGGTCACTCACCAGTGTAAAATCACTTAAAAGGTAAGAGCTCAGACCTCATATAAAACAATAGTATAACAGGTAAAACAAAGCTATTATGTGTATGCAACAGGATGAATAGAACAGCATTTCACATACCAGTCTTCAATTCACTTTATTCAATGTGAATGGTTTGATTCCTCATTCAAGTGACATAGGCTAGTTGAATGGTTAAAAATATATACAAGCCATCTATCTGCTTCTCTAGGAAACAATATAACCCACAAGGACTCTCATACACTCAAGGTGAAGGGCTAAAAAAATTTCCATGCAAATGGAAACCAATAGAAAACAAATGTAGACTCAGGGGTGAGCAAGATGGTGGTTGAGTAACAGCTTCCTTGCAACTGGGCATGGTGAGACTGGGGAGAGAGGACTTCAGGCATCTCTGGCAGGTAGGATCTGCCCAGAAACTTCCCTTTGGGGACACAGGGAGACTTCTGGACACCCTGAGGAAGGCAAAAGTGGCAGAGATTGGGCAAGTGGGTGCATGTGTTCTTTCGATCTAATCCTGTCAGCAGCTGTGGGTGGGGCAACAGTGGGACTGCAGGCTGGAAAGCCTTTGCCTGTGAGCTGTTTGGGTTTCTTTTGGACTTGGCACTCGGTTCCACTGCCTTGGGAGAACTTGGGCAAGAGGTCTTTGAGTGTTGTCTGGGGCCCCAGACAGGGCCACCAAACCAGAAAGAGCTACCAGTGTTTGCTTTCAGGCTGTGTGGAGCCATTGTGGGAGAACTATGCTGGCAAGCTCCACCCTCAGGGTCACAGAACAAATGTCAGACGGGAGTGAGTAATCTAGTGACTGAGTAGCCTAAAGGCGGGGACTGAGATTCCTTGCAGCCTTAGCCCTCAGAGGCATAGGGTGAGACTGGTTTTGGCACACTGGGTAAGTAGATAGCCACTGAAGGAGTGATCCCAGCCACAAGCGCATTCCTGGGAAAGCTTCTGCTTAACCCAAGTTAGCAATGTAAAGTGTCTTCTAAGCAAGCTGAGGAGAATTTAAGCTCTCCACCCTGCAGGGTTTGAGAAATCATTAGAGACACAGGGTCACTTCCTACAAAGATCCAGTAATAACAGAGTGATTCTACCAGGGTCTGATATGGGAGAGACACCTCTCCAACTCTGAGGACGGTCATAGGCAACAGTGAAAAATAATCATGAGATGGAATCAACAGAAAAACTCTGGCAATATGAATAATCAGAGTAGATGAACTTCCCCAAGGAACGAAAAGGTAGATACAGCACAAGATCCCTTGCATAAGCAAATGGCTGAGATGTCAGAAGTTGAATTCAGAGTCTGGATAGCAACTAAGATCAGAGAACAGAAGGAAAAGATGAAATTAGAATTTCAACCAGTAATCCAAAAGATGATCCAAAAGATGTCTCAAGAAATGAATGAATTCAAAGACAAAATGAGCAAAGATTTTGACACATTGAGACAAGAAGTTGCAGCCCTCAAAGATCAGAGAAACACAGTAGAATCCCTCAGTAACAGAATGGAGCAAGCAGAAGAAAGGATTTCTGACATGGAAGACAAAGCTTTGGAATGCTCCCAAACTTCCAAAGAGATAGAGAAATGGAAGGCAAAAACAGATCATTCTCTCAGACAGCTCTGGGATAACTCGAAGAAAACCAATATTCGCCATATATGGATACCTGAAAACAATGAAGTGGCATCACAAGGCATAGAGTCTCTTCTTTATGAGATTATGAAAGAGAATTTTCCAGACATGCCAAGAATTTCTGAAATTCAGATAGCAAGCAGTTTCAGGACCCCAGCACGACCCAACCCAAATAAGATATCCCCGAGGCACATCATACTTAAGTTCACAAAAGTTAATATGAAGGGTAAAATTCTGAAAGCAGCCAGATGTAAGAAATCCATTACCTACAAGGGGAAGAATATTAGAATAACTGCAGATCTCTCTGATCAAACCTTTCAAGCTAGAAGAGAATGGTCATCGACTTTCAATCTCCTAAAACAAAAGAAC
>CAUYON010096608.1:0-35968 GCA_963573935.1 Arctocebus calabarensis
TTAATGACAATTATTGATACGGTGGGGGTGAAGGAAGGGGACAGCAGAGAGAGGAAGAATGAGGGAGGGGTGGGGAAAGGAAGAGCAGAGAGAGGGAAAGAGTGAGGGGGGTGGGGTCTTGGGGTCTTGGTGTGTGCCACAACTTTTGGGGGCAAAACACGATTGTAAGAGGGACTTTTCCCAACAAATGCAACCAGTGTAACATGGTTTCTTGTACCCTCAATGAATCCCCAACAATTAAAAAAAAAAAAAAACCCGCATTGGTTCTTAATTCTTATTGTATACGCCTGGTAATATCTGACTCTCTAAGATGGACCTTTGATGCTCTAACACTTCTCTCCTCATTAGAACTTTAGGCTTTTGACTTAGAAATGTCCATTTCTTACATCTGAGCACCAGCTGTCTTGACACATGTGTGAGGGATCCAAAGAAGATTATATTTGGACTAGTATATTAGTAAGAAGTTTGTGTTGCAATAGAAAGCTATGGACATCATCTTTAATATGCCTTCTGGGTTATCAGATTCTGGTCCTGTCCATCCTCTTTGAGCCACTTTGCAACTCTCTCTCTACTTCAGGAAACTGATAGATACATACATTCTGTCCAGTTTGGGGATGATTGTGACTTCCTGCCCACTGTGGAAACAGTTTTTAATCTGATTGCAATTCATTTTAACATTCCTTCTTTCTACTTAAGCTGTGCTATTTCCACTTTTCCTTTGAACTGATTATAACATCTGCCTGGTTCCCTCATTCTATCTGAGTAAAATCTATTCTTTTAACATATTGACCCTTATTTCCGAATGCCAGTCAGGATGTTATCTTCTTCTGAACATTATTTTTTACAAGAGAAAGAAAGAAGTACAAAAGTTCAGGCTGTAGAGGTCTGACCCAAAGAAGCACACATGTATGGTTGTATTTTGAGGCCGGAAGTCCCTATATATAGACAGACCCAATGCTATCAAGCAGTCCTAAAAGGTCTATGGGATTCAAAAATACTGTCACCTTTCTACTTACAACCTTTGAAGTAGAAATATTCATTGACTATGTTCAGCTTGGATGTTGCTAATGAAGTCAAAATGTTTTCCCAAGAGATTACACTGACTTACAACCTCACCATGAGTGTAGAAGTCTTACTGCTATCAATACAATACTATGTATAAGGAATTGTGAGACTTATTGATTATTGCCACACTAGGTATAAAATGGTACCAAATTGTAGTTTTAATATGCATTTCTTTAATTTAAGGGGCTGGACTTTTCCTTTTATTTTCAATGATGTTCTCTAACAATGAACAATATATATAATAAATTTAACTTCTCTATTTTTCCTGTAGGAAAGAAAAGTCACCAATTTTATATAAAAATTGCATTAGCCGGCTTGGCGCCTGTGGCTCAACGGGCTAAGGCGCCAGCCACATACACCTGAGCTGGCGGGTTCGAATCTAGCCCCCGGGCCTGCCAAACAACAATGACGGCTGCAACCAAAAAAAAAAAAAAAAAAAAAAAAATGGCCGGGCGTTGTGGCGGGCACCTGTAGTCCCAGCTGCTTGGGAGGCAGAGGCAAGAGACTCGCTTGAGCCCAGGAATTGGAGGTTACTGTGAGCTGTGATGCCACAGCACTCTGTCCAGGGTGACAGCTTGAGGCTTTGTCTCAAAAAAAAAAAAAATTGCATTAGCCTTGGAGATTGCTTACATTTTTGTATAAATTTGCACCTTTCCTCTGCTCCTGATTTTTTTTTTTTTTTTTTTTTGAGACAGAGACTTAATCTGTCACCCTGGGTAGAGTGTCATAGCATCATAGCTCACAGCAATCTCAAACTCTTGGGCTCAGGGGATCTTCTTGCTTCAGGCTCCCAAGTCCCTGGGACTATAGGAGCCTGCCATAACACCTGGCTAGTTTTTTTACTTTTAGAAGAGATGGGGGTCTCACTCTTGCTCAGGCTGGTCTGGAGCTCTGAGCCCACGCAATCCATCCACCCCAGCCTTCCAGCATGCTGAGAGTACAGGTGTAAGACACCATGACCCAGCTTGCTCCTGCATTTTTATATCAGGAAAGAATTTGTATTTTTTAAAGATGACTCTGAAATCCCATCCAATAATGAATGAGCTCTTCTTTGAGTTATCCCTCCAATTTGAGTTTTGCACTCAGAGGAATACAAAACATTCCTGTCTCTGCCCAGAGATTTTCAACAATGAAAACTTTTTTCAAGGTTAATTATACAGACTGAACCATGTTTTTATAATTTTTAAAAGGTTTAAGCAAATTTCTAAAATTATTTTAGAATATATCATTTATTCTGTATAGTTTGGGGGCTTTGGTGTAACCATGTTGTTCCCATTCATGACTTTCTAAATTAAATTGGCTTTTCAGCTCCATTTATTTGTTCATGATATAAAATCTTATTTAGGATCTCCTGATGTGTCCAGCATGGATAGAAGTGCGGAATGACACGAGTAAGCAGTATATACAATTTCCCTGTCCTCAAGAAGCTTATCTTCTAGTGAAGACAAACAAAAAAATATGGAGGGCATGACTCTGGTTAGGGAGAAGTGCTATAAGGAATAATTAGGACATCTTAGCTAAGCTGCGGTAGTGAGCTTCCCAATGCTGCCCAAGGATGACAACAAGAAGAAAGATGCTAGAAAGTCACCAAGAAAGACAAAGATCCAGTGAACAAATCTGGGGCAAGACCAAAAAGAAGAAGTGGTCCAAAGGCAAAGTGCAGGACAAGTTCAACAACCTAGTCTGGTTTGGCAAAGCAGCATATGACAAACTCCGTAAGGAAGTTCCTGACTACAAGCTTATCACCCCAACTGTGGTCTCTAAGAGACTGAAGATTCAAGGTTCCCTGGCCAGGGCAGCCCTTCAGGACCTCCATAGTAAAGGACTTACCAAACTGGTTTTAAAGCACAGAGCTCAAGTAATTTACACCAGAAATACCAAGGGTGGATATCCCCCAACTGTGGGGGTGATGCATGAATAGGGTCCAACCAACTGCATATTTGGAAAAATAAAACTTTCTTGAACCAAAAAAAAAGAATAATTAGGAGGTCAATGAGTACACTATGGAGGTATATTTTGGCAGGCAGCTTTAAGCAACCAGGAAAATGAGGAAATGCAAACCTTGTCATATGAGAAACTGCTGAAGAGTCTGTCGGCATTGGGCCTAGAAAGAAAAAGACTTAGCAGGATTTCTTAAACTGTCATATGCAGACTGTCTACATCAGAACCACCTGGGAATTTCATAAAATAGGTGGATTCCTGGGTTACCCTCGGACATAGAATCCCTAGGGTTGGGCCTTGGTAATCTATATTGTAGTAAGCTCTTATAACAATACTGATGTACTATAGTATGAGAACCACTGACTTAAGGGAACATGATAATTCACTGCCATCAAGTGGAGAAGGGAGACTGTTCAGTAAGGTCCACAAGTGAAAACTGGGATGGATGCTTAGAAGCTTCTGAAGGATGGTTTTGGTCAGCCTTAGGAAGGACATTGTCTTGGTTAGACCTATAAACACAGAAGGGCTTCCTCGGGAACCTGGCACTTAGACCCTAGCACTGTTCAACGGGAAGCTGGCTGACAAGGTCAAGAACAGTGGTAAAGAAATTCTAGCCAGGTACTTGGACTGGATGACCCTTTAAGATTCCTTCTATCAATGATGCTACATGGACTTCTTCCTTAGAATTACTTCCATGATTTAAAAGCTGATGTTTACAAGTATAGCCTAGTCGGGGGAAGGGAAGGGTGGAGGGAGGGTGATTGGTAGGATCTCACCTAACGTGCACAATGTGAGGGTATTCAGCCTAAACTAAAGGTTAAATAGGATTCTTAGCTAGGCTGCAGTAGTGGCAGCTCAACTAAAACTTGAACTCTACCTTAGAAATGAAAACTATGTAAAAATTTATACCCTCGTATCAATCTGAAATAAAACCCCCCCTCAAATAATGAACATTGAAAAAGTAAGAGGGAAAATGACTAACAATTTTACAGAAATAAAAGGAATTACAAGAGAATACTATGAGCAATTGTACCCCAGCAAAATTGGACAAGCTAGATGAAATTGAAAAATTCCTAGAAAAACACAACTTACCAATAATAAATTATGAAGAAATAGAAAATGTGAACATATCTATAACAAGTAAGGATATTGAATCAGTGAAAAAACCTCCCAACAACAAAAAGCCCAGGACACATGGATAAACTGGTGAATTCTTCCAAACAGTTAAAAAGCAAACAGCACCAATTCTCCTCATCCTCTTTCATATAATTGAAGAGGAGTGGGCACTTCCAGCCTTATTTGATAAGGGCAGCATTACCCTGGTACCAAAGACAGAAAAACACACCATAAGAAACCTACAAACCCACGTCCCTGACGAGTATTCGTTCATATAAAAATCCTCAAGGAGCATTAGCAAATATAATAAAATAGCATATTGAAATGATTATAAACCATGAAAACAATTAAAAAATAAAAACTAATGTTTATAATTATTCCAAACCTATTACTGTGACAAATCTCGGATTATTATCTTATATTTGGATAACAAGTTAGAAAACTCCTAAAATTTCCCCAGATAGTATGTTGGGGCTCTCAGAATTTCAACTATGATCTCTTTCATAGAATATTCTCCCCAACATAAACTTAGTCCAGTGTCTTTCAGTTCCAGGTATAGTACCCTGGTCAGCAGCAGCATCACCACACATACTTGTTAAAAATGGAAATTCTCTCTCTCTCTACACACACACACACACACACACACACACACAAGTGTTCTGAATCAGAAACTCTTAGGGTAGGGCCCAGAAATCTTCACTATAATGTGCCCTCCAGGGGCCTCTGAGGTGTGAGAAGGTTGGAGAGTCACTGAATGGAGAAACAGAAACCCAGGAGAGTGGAGTGACTTGTATCCACTTTACAGTCTACGTAAAGAAATTGGCTCCCATGTCTCACGTCATTTCCTCTAGGAACAGGTCAATTACTCAGATTCTACTCTAAAGATATCTTCATACATGTTTAATATTTAGGATTGTTTATCAAGAGTTACTAGCAAACAATTAGAAATAATTTCAGTATTCACTAGGAGCGAAATGGCTAAATAAATATCACCATTCCAATGAGGGAGTCAAAAAAAAATCATTAGAGCTATGGAGCAATGTGGATTTATCTCTAAAACATATTATTAAATAGAAAAGCAAATTGCTGGGCAGTACCTGTTGCTTAGTGAATAGGGTGCCGGTCCCATATACCGAGAGTGGCATGTTCAAATCCAGCCCTGGCCAAATTGTAACAACAACAAAAATAGCCGGGTGATGTGGTGGGTGCCTGTAGTCCCAGTACTCGGGAGGCTGAGGTAAGAGAATTGCCTATGCTCAAGAGCTGGAGGTTGCTGTGAGTTATGACGCCATGGCACTCTACTGAGGGAGATAAAGTGAGACTCTGTCTCTAAAAAAAAGAAAGAAAAGAAAAGCAAGTTGCCAAATGGAACAAAACATGTGATTCCCATTAAGCTAAAAGTGCAAGTCCCCACTCCTTCTCTAACTGCCTCTGTATGTGTGTGTGTATTCTGAAAGGATAAAACTACCAAAGAATATTTTTTAGAGTGGGGTCATGGTTGGGTAGATGCTGGGAAATGAAATCAGAGTTATAGGAAAAAGGATGTTAGCTTCATATGTAACTTAAACATTTTAGAGGAAAATATACTCTTATATCATTTTTGCAATTAAACACTTATTTTAAACAGTAAATAAAATTTGGTTTAATGAAAAAAATTAAAATTAAAAATTAAAAAATTAAAATTGTTTAATTAAAATGAGCCCAAATCCTGGTCAAGGAATCTTGGATCTACTAATTTGATCAATATCATTTACATCTAAGTATAAATATAGCAAAGAGCCTATTTTAAAATTTTCCTGGAGGGACCTTCAATCTACCTCAATGACAACCCAGATACCCAAAATACTGAACGATTATCTGAACACTTCAATCCATACAAATAATTTTCTCTTATGTAGATAATGAAAGTAGCAGAGCTATTTTGGCTTGGATAATTTGATAATCACCCTCAATTGCCCATTTCCCTCTGTGTCTATAAAAATCCAGATTTAGTTTATTAAGTTCTTTCTCATATTTACTATAAGCCCCTTACTTTAATTTTTTCCCTTCGTGTTTGGCCTTGGGTACAGAGAGAGAACAGCTGGCCACCATCTGCCGCCGGAAAAAAAAGCCATTACATTCATTATATCCTTAGGAAGATTCCTAAATTTGGGCCTTGGGATAAGAAATCATGTTGATCTGTGCTATTATTAGATTGCAAAAGTCCTGAAATTATAAATTCCTTCTGATGTAGAATTATGTACTACCAAACTCTGCGCATAAAGGGTGCTTAATAAATGTTTCTGATGCTGCTGATGCTGCCTCTTTAAAACTTTAAATGAGAGGCCTTCTAAGGGGGAAAAACCATAATGACACTGGGAATTGGAAACTGAGGCTGAATTTATTGACAGATTAATTTTTTATAAAAGCTAAACTTCAAATTAATTATTTTCTTTTACTGTTAGGAAAATTATTCATGGATTTTTTTTCCTGATTGAATTCTATTCTACAGATAGATTTCTCAATGAATATCTAGATCTGTTCAGTTGTCTGATTTATTTATTTATTTTGAGGATGGGCTTTGAAATCAGACTCTTATTTTACATCTTGATCCTACTAAACATATACTTCTGTGTGATTTTGAGACAATGTCCTCATTTGTAAAACCAGAATATTACCATCTATTGGGGTGGCTATCACCAGTGTTAAGTGAGATGATACCGGTCAAGTCTGCCACAGGCAGGGTCAATAACCATCCATCTCTTCCTTCTTCCCATCCTTTCTTTGAGAAAAATCTGTTTTTGTCTTCTTCCAACCAAATGTATGAGGAAAAGTAGCTAGCAATCTTTCCACTGAGTCATCCCTAAGCCATGGTGCTCAGAGGTAGGCAGATTTTACGATAAAATAGCTAGAATATGCTACAACGAGAATGGCTAAGCGGTCAACTGGGAGCAGCTGATGGCCTGGGTGATGGTTTCCTGGAAGGAATCCTGAGGTCACAGCCAGGCTGTGAAGAAAACGTGCCTCGATGAAGGAGCGTGGTCTGCAGCTGCAGGGTGAAGTTACTCACTCACCATTCACAGCCATGGATTTGCCATCCTCGTGTCAGGAGGTTTCCTCACATTCTCCTTCCTCCTCTTCTCTTCCCCTTTCCCTCCATTTTGTTTTTATTATTTTCTTCATTCTTTTTTCTTTTGCAGCTTCACTATTATCATTTTATAATAAGTTAGCCCCAAGCAAGGACAGTAAGTTTTACTTTAGTCATTGATTTCCACAGGGTAAGTTGGGAAGCCAACCCAAATATCCAGGAATTATCTAACCCCTTCACAGCATCTTTCTTCTTATTTTCCTTTGTTATTTCATCTACCTTATAACTCAATCAGCTCATGAGGATGCTGAGAATATTAGGATAACAGAGAATATTAGGAAAAAACAGGAAAGGTAGGCTGGACTTCTTACTATCACCATTCAGTATCTTTGGAGAACAGTATGATTAATATTAACCCATCTATCCTCTTTTCAAGTCACCACTATAAATTCCTGGCTAGATCTGAAGAGTTATCAACTATAGAAATGATTTTTCTGGTAACTGAATATGTGATGGGCAGTTGCCTGCTGTGTGGGCTCCATGAGAAAAGCACAGCCTTAAAAGAATTAGTGTTGGGATTTTGTCCTAAATTGCCTTAGGCAAGTTAGGAAGCCTCCTCAGCCTGCAAGGTCAACCTGAGCCCATCCTGCCCTTAGCAATGCATGGAAGTAGTCACAGAAATTCTTTTCAGTCTATAACAACGTAGAGAGACTGACATTACCAATTCCTAGAGTCGGACCTTGGAGAAGCTACTTCACCTTTCTGGCTTCATTCTGTGAATGAGAAAACCAAATCAATCATTTTGACCCAGGAGTTTGAAGTTGCAGTGAGCTATGATGATGCCACTCTACTTTACCCAAACAACAGAGCAAGACCTTGTCTTAAAAAAGAAAAGTGATTTTTCTTTGTTGAAAATTTCCCACATTTTGGTATGCAAAACTATCAAGTTCCAGGGTCAAAGAAATAAAAATAAATTTTAAAAGAAAATTGGATATAGAATACAAGAAAGATGATGATACAGTAAATATTTATTTTTTTGTATTTTTTTCTTATTTCTATTCAATTCACATTATAAGCAGCTACTATACAAAGAGGACAACTGGGTAAAGATGGGGGATTGACTATATCCATTTACTTTTTCTCTCTTCTGAAGCCCCAATAAAAGGACAGCAAGGGGATTTTTTTTAAGTCATAAATGCTTTGTGAAGGCAGAGAGAAAAGAAGATAAGGAAGGGAGAAAAGATAAGCACAAAAAGATTTTGGTAACAGGAAAGCAGGAGGGAAAATGGTAGCAGATTTAGCAGAACTGAGAAAGCTAAATCCTAACTCACAATGGGAAAGATGAGACGCAAGCTGACTTACACCAAAGAACCCACCACTCCCTGCAACGACTCAAAATTGACAGACCCAGAAACCTCGGAAAGCAGTCAAACCCCAGATTTCTCTCCCCAACTCTAGAGGCAGATTTTCTAGACTAGTTCTGCTCATAATCAGCAAGAACTGAGCAGTCCTAAACCAAAAGGAGGAGCAAGTGGATGCTTTTATATATTGAATGTCCCAGCTCTCTTCTTCCAACTAGACTCCTAGAACCTTGGTAGCTAAATCTAGGCAAAAGACTGGCCTATCAGAGGTTAAACATCAGTCTCTGTGTTGAATCAACATTAGGGCATCTTTGTATTCATTTGGGTAGATGGTGGTACAATACCATGATTGAGCTGATTCACCCAGGGAGAATGCCAAGGGAATGCTATGAAGTCCCTAATTCTGCACAGAGGGGGAATCTGATTTGGCTTGTACTCCATTTAAGACATTCTATATACTACCAAAAGGAATGGAGGGTCTCCTTTTAATGCCCTCAAGAGGCAGAAAGCAGCAGGTAAAAATCAGCCAAAGGCAGCTGGCCAACAACTTAATGCAGAGATTGCACAGAAAGAGGGAAAACCTGCAGACCCACAGAAACGAAGGAAGCTTTTGTCAAGAGAATAAGAAATAACAATAATAAGTTTTCAGTATGAACAAGAAAAAGCAACCTTCTTGAGCAAAGCCATTACTAAAGACTATACTTTAAGTACAAAGGGTGGGCGAAGACACCCCGACAAAGAGAAGTGATATCCAGCATGGTCCTATGTGGGACAGAACATAACAGACCATACGGACTACATCAGAGAAATGTGCCAGATATGTAAAGGACAATTTGAACTGGGCCAGAATAGACTGTGTTTCCTCTAATCCCTTAGTGCGGTGGAGCTGGAAACTTTTCAATGACCCACTATATATAGTCTGGGAAATTGTGTAAAAACAAAACAAAACAAAATATGCTTAATTTAAAACCATAGTAACTATACATACTTTTCATTTCGAGGTTAACATTCAGTTATTGTCAACAAAATTTTTGTTCTTAGAAAATTCTAAATTAAAGGGCTTCTATAGTTAGATAGCTAGGCTGAGGTAGACCTTTATGCCCTGTTAACAATTGATTTTAGGGAACAGAATGGTTAAAACAAAGGGTAATGGATATCTGTTGTCTTAGCCTGTGCATACCCATCTCTGTTTCCTTTAACAAAGGCCTTTAGGCCATGGAGCTGCCTCTGTCCCCGCCAATCATGCCCCTGGGTACAGTGATTGGTTCAGGAGTGGGTATCTGATCCAAGCTGGATAGTCACAGAGCTCCTTGTGTGAGAACTCTCAGAAACTCTCTTGCTGCTGATGTTGCTAAGTCCATAGATGTTTCTAGAAACCATGATTGTCAACATGTAAGAAGAGCTTATCTGGCTAATAAATTCAAATGAAGGGAAAACAAAGTTGATAAAAGGAAAAAGACAGTGGCTTAGTAAAATTGTTTGTTTCCCTGGATCCAGATGTATCCTTGAACTTCCTAGTTTTATAAACCCATATACCCACCCCTTTTAATTTTTGCTTCAGCTCCTTTGAGTTGAGTTTCAGTCACTTGTTATTGAGAGATTCCTGACGAATAATATACCAAGTAAGCAGTTTGCATTTACAGAATGCTATGGTCATATGATTCATTTATGGTATGTCAGGAAATTTTAAGTGGTTTCTTTTCTCTGAAGTGTAAGCTAACAGTAGGGAGATGAGAAAGAAGAGGCTGGAAAAGTGGGCAGAGACCAAAGCAAGCAGATTCCCTATACCGGGCAGGGTGCTAAAGCTCATGTAGTGGGTATCTGGATGGTTATTTTAATCAAGGAAGCAACATGCTCAGATAAGAGTTTTAGATAATGCCTACTCTGATGGCTCTTGGGAGAACAGAATGCACATTAAAGAAACCAACAAGAGTAGGAACAAAACTGGAACCTCATACATTGCTCATGGGAATATAAACTGGTACAGCCACTTGGAGCATAGGGTACAATATGACCCAGAAATTCTACTCATAGATATATACCTAACGGAAAACATAGGTCCACATTAAAAGTTGTACATGAATATTCACAGCAGCATTACTCATAACAGCCAAAAAGTGGCAACAATGCAAAAGTCCATCAACTGATAAATGAGTAAACAAAATGTGATATATCCATACAATGGAGTATTATTCATCCATAAGGAGGAATAAAACACAGACGCATAGAACAACATGGGAGAACATGGAAAACCTTATGCTGAGTGAAAAAAGCCAGACATAAAAAGTCACATGTTACATGATTCTGTTTATAGGAAATATCCAAAATAGGCAAATTCATAGGGACAGAAATTAGATTATCGGTTGGCTAGGTCTGATGGGGCTGGTAGAAAAGGAAGGATGTCTAAAGGGTATATGATTTCCTTTAAGCTAATGAAATGTTCTAAGTTTAGATGGTAATGATTGCGCAACTCTGTGAATATTGTGGACATACTAAAAACTATTGAATTGTGTACTTTCAAGGGACAACTTGTGAATTACATCTCAACTAAATTGTTAATAATAATTACAACTAAAGGCCTAGACTAAAGCTTGGGAGAAGGGATGAGAGTCCCAAGAGAACCTTGTTGAGAAACTTTATCAAGTACAGACAGCAGGGCTTTGGATTATTTAAAGCAAGCAAGGAGGAAGTCACGCTTAGTTTCTAATGGAGAGGAAGTAGAGGAATAGAAGGGAAGTTAATGCAAAGGAGATACCAGGGCAACATGGCTATCCATGCCATCATGAGAAGAAAGAGAAGACAATGAAAGAGAAGAGGGAAGAGTTTCATGTCACTTAACAAGCATGGGTTTAATAACTGTCACAGACTGGGTCCTGGTAGATGTAGGTCTTCCACCCAGTGAGCTCATTTGGGAGAAGGTGAGCATTCCTGGTAGGCTGAGAGACTAAGCAATGTCCCATGTGCAGCAATCCTTGAAAATCTTCAGGATGTAGGCCCTGTGTATTTCTGCCTTCTTGTCATGCAGATGAGGAAACATCTTTCACATAAATGTTGAGATAGTTGCCAACTATTATGTCTAAAAGGAGACTAGAACTCTGGTCACCATTAAATTGCATTATTTACTATAATTATTTAATAAGCAAACCATTAGACTCAGCCTTAAGCTTTAGGCATTTGCCAGAACACATCCCAGCACATACATTCATATGTTTGCCCAGAATAGACCTTCTGAGACATTATACTTCAGAGTCCATTGACCACGAAGACAATGAATGTTGACAGTGGAGTTTTGTCCTTCAGTAGGATGGCTTTAAGAAAGTCTCCACTATGTATATGCACTGCATTTCTAGGTAGCCTCTTTCTTGCCAAGCTGAGAACTATTGGAGTTCAGAACATGGTACCCTGAAATGAAAGGCCTCAGAAGGAGCCTTAGAAGCAGAACTTTTTCTCTGACTACCTCTTGTCTTTCTGTATCTCAGTCTCCTTTTCCCCCAAATCTAGCCACAGAAACTAGAATCCCTCTTCCCTAAGAAGGGTCACAGGAACCAGAACCCTAGGCTGGGCACGGTGGCTCATGCCTGCAATCCTAGCACACTTGGAGGCCAAGGTGGATGGATCACTTGAGCTCAGGAGTTTGAGATCAGCCTAAACAAGAGCAAGACCCTGTCTCTAAAAACAGCTGGATGTTGTGGTGGGCACTTGTAGTCCCAGCTACTCGGGAGGCTGAGGCAAAAGAATTACTTGAGCCCAAGAGGCCGAGGTTGTTGTGAGTTGTGAGGCAGGGCGCTCTACCAAAGGGCGACAAAGTGAGACTCTGTTTCAAAAAAAAAAAAACCCAGAAAAGTAAAGAAACCAGAGCCCTCTTGCCCCAAAGCCAGCCATACAACTTATAATTATTACTCTAACTTTCTCTCTGCCCTTCTGTGTAAAACTAGCCATAAAAAAATTATCCCACCTACCTGGTTTGACTGTTGGTTATAGACCCACTTTCCAGAAAAGGTCCTGCCCTATACCCAGAAAGAAGGAATGCTGCTCAGGAAAGCCATGAAGAATCTAGACAGACAGAAATTGCTGGGTTTCCCCACTCAGACTAGCAGCATTAGATTATACCCATTTTCTCCAGTCACATTTCTACATGGCTGTCCATACGTTGTTGAACCTAAGCATAAAAATGAACAATCTCCCCTATATCTTTGGGTTTTCATTCTGAAGGTTCTCTTGTATACACATTAAATAAATTCGTATAGCTCCTCTTCAATTAATCTACCTTTTATGAGCTGAGTTTTCAGTGAACCTTCAGTGGGCCAAGACCTTGGCCCTTATAGAATATACAGATTTTTATCACTTGGCCCCATTGATGATATGGAGTTGGGAACACTCCCTTCCTCTAAGGCTCTATGATTAGAGGATAAGAAAGAGAACTTCTAAGTCATTTTGTTAGGAAATTCAAAGATGATGGGGCAAGGAAACATTTTAGATTTGGCCAGATCTGTAGTCTTAGGTGAATGGGGGTTTGGGAAATCCTTCTCCTTTCTGGAACCTAATATAATCCCAAGAACACCACGGTGTATGTCAGGGTTTTAGTCCTAAGTGCCAGAATATAGAACAAATGTAAAGAGTAACATTGAATGTCTCTATCTTTTATTTACCGCCACTAAATAAATCCCTAATAGCTCTGTTCCCTGTCTTTGATTGTTTTGTCTGCATATTTCCAGCTAAGAGTTTACAAAACAGGAAGATAAGAAGAGTACCTATTTGTTGAATAACGCGGAGAGGGAAAACTGCAAGCTCATCCATTTTGTTAAGTTCCTCCAAAGGATCAAAATACCAGTTAACTTGCTGCCTCAGAAATCTCTGATGTCCTCAGATTTACTGACATTTTTTTTTTTTTTTTGAGACAGAGCCTCAAGCTGTCACCCTGGATAGAGTGCTGTGGCATCACAGCTCACAGCAATCTCCAATTCCTGGACTCGAGCGAGTCTCCTGCCTCCGCCTCCCAAGGAGCTGGGACTACAGGCGTCTGCCACAACGCCCGGCCAGTTTTTGGTTGCAGCCGTCATTGTTGTTTGGCGGGCCCAGGCTGGATTCAAACCTGCCACCTCAGGTGTGCATGGCTGGTGCCTTAGCCTGTTGAGCCACAGGCACCGATCCAATTTACTGACATTTTGAAACTCTTGTTCAGACTTGCTTAATGGCTTTCTGGGGATGAATAAAGACGTGCCAATCTGTTTAGCATTTGACCTGTTTTCTTAAATGTTTTTATGTATTCAAACACTTTGTTGCTAAAAATACTTGACTAGTCACATTCATAAGTTAAAATAATCTTTTTTTTCCCTTATTCCATCTCCAAGTTTAAGAGGAAAAAAGAAGCTCAAAGATATTTCTTTAAAAAAAAAAAAAGCCATTTCCTTCTTATTTTTAATTTAAAACCTCTCATCACGAAAAGTTGTGAGTTGTGAGGCAGGTCACTCTACCACAGGGCGGCAAAGTGAGACTCTGTTTCAAAAAAAAAAAACCCAGAAAAGTAAAGAAACCAGAGCCCTCTTGCCCCAAAGCCAGAGGGGCTTTGCTTTTTCATGGAATTTGCTTTTTTTACTTTTGCTTTTTCATGGAATTTAGCAGAGTTTGGAAGACTTGATGAAGCAAGCTACTATATTTAGGATCCATTCTTTCCTAAGAAGAAGTTGAAAAAAAAAATCACCTTTTTTTTTTTTTTTTTTGAGACAGAGCCTCAAGCTGTCACCCTGGGTAGAGTGCCGTAGCACCACAGCTCACAGCAACTTCCAACTCCTGGTCTCAAGCGATTCTCCTGCCTCCACCTCCCAAGTAGCTGGGACTACAGGGGCCCGCCACAACACCTGGCTATTTATTGGTTGCAGTCATCATTGTTTGGCGGGCCTGGGCTGGATTCGAACCTGCCAGCTCAGGTGTACATGGCTGGCATCTTAGCCACTTGAGCCACAGGCGCAGAGCCTGAAAAATGACCTTTGGTACATGTTTCAGAAAGGAGGTAAAAAGACACTAAAGATGGCTTTGAGAGGTGGGGGGCAGATTCTAGAATGGATATTAATATTCTTCTCTGGGCATACTCGGCAATGCTGCTCAGAGGTGATTTTTATGTTGTTGGGGGTTTTTTTGTTTTTGTTTTTGTTTTTTTTAGTGCTTCACATAAAATTCTGTGCCTATATAAGGCATCATTATAGCATTTCATTCTTACAACTCAGTTTCTGGATTTAGAAAGCTTCATGCAATTTATTTTTTAAAAACATTAATTGAATGCAGTGGGCTGAGATTAAAAGCATGGACACTGAAACCAGAATGCCTAGGTTCAAATCGAGGCTCTACCATTTACCAGTATGAGCTTCGGGCAAGTTACTTAATTCCTTTTTGTGCTCCACTTTTCTTGCCAGTCCAATGAAGATAACAACAGAGCCGACCTTATCGGATTGGTCTATGGATCAAACGAGATTGTACATTCAGGACAGTGCCCTAAAATGTGCTGTGCTATGTAAGACCTATTAGGTGCTAACTATGTGATAATTATTGTATCAGAAGAGGAGTGGGTGCTTGGATGCATTCAAATTCACCAGAATCCTGGACCCACTTGTGGAGACATATTTCATCATAACAATTAAACATCTGGAGAATTTAAGACCTAAGGATTTATAACATAGAAATGCCTATGGACGTTTAAAAAATATATGATGGGAAGGATGTTTGACCTGTCCTCCAGATCACTACCCTTTGGTTGGATCACAATAAAAGTGCAACTCTAAGCAAGTCAATGGTAGCTGGTAACTAGCGTATTACCAGTTTGGAGGGAAGCAGGCAGGAGGGGAGAGGCTGGGGAGGGCTCCGTTTATAGGAACGTATTTCCAAAGATGCTGGTCTGACCTTTTCACAAACTCTTCAAAGAGGATACGGTGGGAGTAGCCCTGTCTGCGGATGCTGACAGTCTCCAGGATCCCCGTGGAGCGGAGCTGGGCCAGCACTCTCTCTCGGGAAAACTGCAGGGCCTCTCGGTTGTCGTTGGGTTTAATGCAGCGCACGAAGTGGGGCTGCCCTACCACCATTTTGGAGAGCAGATCCATCAGAGAATACTGCGAGGGAGAAAAGTGCAGGTGAATGGAGGTCACCGAGAAAGTGATGGAGAATTACCACGTGGGTTTGCAGGGGCCCCCAGAGCAGTTTGAGGCTTGTGAACAACTCCTGTATCTTTTTGAGACAGAGCATGAAATCAGTAGGAGTTGGTAATGTAAGTTCCAATTATAGCTGCCTGCAGATTCTAAAGCATTCCTTTAAACATGATTTAGCATCAAGCAATATTCCTATGTGGACAACATTTAGCTAAGAACATGCTCTAGGTTACCCTGTAACTCTATTGCCAGAACTAGAATGCTTATCTCTGATATTCTAAGCCCGCCAGCGCTCCTGCATCTGTCATTTATAATGTCCAGTTTGGGGGAAAGGAGACAATTGCTTCTTCAACCGAAAGACCGTCAGAAAGTCTAAGTGAATCCTACTGATACTATTGCTAAAGAGGTAATGGAACAAAAAAGAAAAATTAGAAAAAGAATGTAGGGCCTGATGCAGTGGCTCACACTTGTAATCCCAGCCCTTGGGAGGCTGAAACCAGTGGATTTTCTGAGCTCAGGAATTGGAGAACATCCTGAGCAAGAGCAAGACACCGTCTCTACTAAAAATAGAAAAAACTAGCTGGGTATGGTGGTGGGTGACTATAGTCCTAGCTACTCAGGAAGCTGAGGCAAGAGGATCGCCTGAGCCCAAGAATTTGAGGTTGTTGTGAGCTATGACCGCACAGCATTTTACCCTGGGTGGCAGATTGGGACTCTGTCTCAAAAAAAAAAAAAAAAGAAAAGAAAAGAAAAAGGAAAAAAAGAAATTAAGGTAACAGAAATGGGAAATCATAGGGCTCAGGCAATTGGGTGTTAGATTAATTCAACCTAGGAAAGTCAAGTCAATATTAAGATTCTCTCGGTGTCTGAACTTGATAAGCCACCTTCTGGAATTGACTATTTTTCAGTATGTTGGAAAGTGGCTCACTCTAGCAGCTTTAAAGCCAAGAAGCAACTCAAATGCTAAGAGAATCCTCATGTTCACGGTCAAGACTGTGTGCCCAGTGCTCTCTCCTTGCCATGCTTCCTATACTCCCAGCTCCCACCCTTCTTGACTGGCTCTTGTGCTTTGCCCTGGTTTCAATGACTCTGTCCTATCTGGGCCTCTCGTAGTAGGCCTGGAGAGTCTTTTTTGGAAGCAGGCAGAATAGAGATCAAGAGGACTCCATACCCGGAAGTAAGAAGCCATGGTTTGCCTCTTCATGTTGGTGGTTTCCTCAGGATGCCGTATCACCTCCAGAGTGTCCACCTGGAAGCAGAGGTGGAAGGAAGTGGTTTGAGGACATAAACACTTAATTCATTCTCCAGATTTTCCAAAATCTGAAAGACTGTTTGGTCCTCTGAAGGATCACGGTATTTAGGACAAAATAATGCATGTTGTAGGGAGAATTTTATAAGTTACAGCAAAGAATTTTAAAAAGTGCACTGTTCTACTTATTTAACAATACCGTCACATTCTGCGACGTGCCATATGGTCTCAGTGCAAATGCCATCAGTGTTATTTCTATACTTCGCTAGCTCCTAATGGGCACCTGTTAAAGTCTCCAGTGATGCCACATGAAACCAACTATTTCTTAAAGGAAAACAAGGCAAAGGCCCATGAGGCTGGATGTTTATAGTGACATGATATACCCAAAGCCCATGTTGCACTGCAGGAAATTAGGCCAGCACCTGCTGCCTTCCGTAGGTCCTGATGCTGTCACACTTCTACAGTTGTCACATACTACAGATGAGAGCTCAGGTACCAAAACACTAAGGAACCTAGTGGGATATACTGTTCCCAATCATCTATTCCCTACTACTTGGGATGGATTTAAGGAATTAAGGATGAAAATAATTACAGGGATTGAATGCAAGCAGCCTGTGACTCATTATTGTAACTCAACTACAAAAGCCTTGCTTTAGTTAGAGGACATGAATGGCCTTTAGCTCCAGCCTTGCTGTGGCAGCTCTCCATCTACTTTGTATGAAGTGGGACTGTTTGAACCACAAGACACTGCTGTCAGGACTCGGGTTTCACTTGGTAGACTGCTGTCTAGGCAATCACCTCCCCACGGGGTTAAGATGTCTGCAACCTTCTTCAATGAAAATGAAAAACTGGGTGCTAAAAGGGGCAGGACCTGGGAGGTGAGAATAATGAGGTTTATGGGAGTGATATTTATGAGACTGTGTGCAAAATGAAAGGAAATACTTAGATTGGGTTGGATTTTAAAAAACAACAATGGGTTTATTTAAGAAGAGACAAACAGTGAGGTTAAGTTATCAAAAACTAGAAAAGCAACCTAAACAGTGAGCATGAATATGACATATTAGGGGCAGGCAGTTTTCTTTTCATCTGCTGCACTTTGGAAGCCGTCAGTCTATTCATACACAGCTGAAACAATGATACAACCACTTATAGGTTTGACTTTTTAAATTTCTTTTAATGACTGGGAGGCAGGAGAACTGCTTGAGGCCTGGAGCTAAAGACCAAGGTGAGCAACATAGCGAGACCCTGTCTCTATAAAAAGTAATTTAAGTAATTTAGTCCTTATCTTAAACATGGTTATCATTATTAAATTTTAAGCCTTTTGAATTCTGTGAAGGCAAGAAGTGGAAACCTAATTAACACATGTATATGTACAAATAAAAAAATTTAAAAAGTACGTAAAGTATTTTAAATAAAAACCAGGATATTCCTATAGCAAAAAAAAAAAAAAAAAAAGTAATTAAAAAAAAATTAGCCAGGCATGGTGGCTATAGTCTAGCTGCTTGGGAGGCTGAGATGGGAGGATCCCTTGAACCCAGGAAGTCAAGGCTTCAGCCAACTATGATCCTGCAGCTGCACTTCACCTAGGTGACAGTGGTACACTGTCTCTAAGAAAAAAAATACAGAACAAAAATTTTCATAAGAAAGGCGGAAAGGAAAGCTTCTGTGTATAGAAGGAAGGTTGCTGGGGGGGAGGGCGTGGTGGCTCGCTGAGGCCTGTAATCCTAGCACTCTGGGATGATCACTTGACCTCAGGAGTTCGAGACCACCCTGAGCAATAACAGTGAGACCGCATCTCTACTAAAAATATAAAAACTGAGGCAAGAGGATCACTTGAGCCCAGGAATTTGAGGTTGCTGTGAACTACAATGCCACTGCAGTCTAGTCAGGGTGCCAGAGTGAGACTCTGTCTCAAAAAAAAGAAGAAGAAGAAGACTGCTCTAATGAAGAAAAGGAAGCACAGTACCCACCCTTCCCCTCCCCTGCTGAGATGGTGTTGCCTGCTCTCTCTCTGACCTTCCGACGCCAATATGTGCTAGAAGTTTCTTTCCCTTTCTCATTCCCATTTGAAGACAGAGTTCAGAGCTGGTGGTTTGGAGGAAAGCTAATCAGAACCGAAGGAAAGATGTTAGCTAGGGTTAGACTTTGGCTGAATTGTGAACTTGGAGTTTTCTTCACCTTTTTTCTTCTTATATTCTTCCTGCACCACCTCACCTCCCCTGACCTCCATACACACGAACACACAAAACATTCAAGAGAATTTCTCTCTTTCCTTTTATTCAGAGATCCTACCTGAGAAAGCTCCTTTTACTTTGAATTTTGCTTTTCCTCCTTCAATTCCCTCCCTTTTTATTCAAATTAGCCCACTGGGCACTAACCCCCACTCCCAGGCGCCTTGAACAAGCAGCTAAAAAGCTTAAACTATTTCTCTATTAGTAGGTGTTGATGAATTGACCTGTTACACTCCCTCAGAACATACAGCAAACTCTTAGTATTTCAGAATGTAATAGTTTAGTGACCAGAAAATCCTCAATGTGTATTAATTCGGCTGAGACACAATTTACAAGGAATAATCTGTATTATTTTCAAGATCAGGACAGGTCCCCTGCAACAAATTGGAAAAAGACAGATTTAGGCACCAATTTGGACTCCAAAAATTCTCAGGCTGTCTTGGCAGGAGGGAGCCACTGTCTAGCCACCCAGCATCTATGTTTCCATATGATTTAGTCCTATCCTTACACTCACATATAACGTATAACGTGGAAAGTAAGAAAAAAAACCTGTCTTTTATTATATACAACCTTGACTCCTAATGCTTTTCTGTTAGTACTGTATTTGACACAATAAATGATTTGCTATTGGGATATTTTCTAATTTAAGAATTTAGAAAGTTCTTGGGTTTGGGCAAGGATCTCTTGTATATTTGCATATTCATAGGTTCTTCTGGACTCAGAGTGGATCTAAAAGAGGGAATGCCCCAGCCCTTCCAAGTAGACCTCTATCTGCACCAGGCCTCTCATAGAACTTCAAAGCCAGCCCAGAAAGGACTGAGAGGGCTGTTGTCTATGGTAGCCTGAGGAGGGTGGATTGCTAGAGCTTAGGAGTTCCAGATCAGCCTGAGCAAAGCAAGATCCCATCTCTACTAAAAATAGGAAAAAAAAACAAAAACTACCTGGGATTTGCAGTAGGCACCTGTAGTCCCAGCTCCTTGGGAGGCTGAGACAAGGGAAAACTCTTGAGCCCAAAAATTTGAGGCTGCTGTGAACTACCATAATGCTACGGCACTCTACACAGATCACAGAATGAGACTTTGTCCCAAAAAGAAAAAGAAAAAAAGTTGTTGTCTAATCTAAGAGTTTGTCTTCCTGAGTTGATTTAGATAATAGATGTATCATTTATTTTTTTAAAAATCTCTAAGAAATAACTGATAAATGGATTCTATAAAGATTAGGAGCATCATTTAGCAAATACTTCTTCCCCAAAATGGAGATTTCAGAAAGCCACTGTAAAGTATCTTGTATGTTTTCGTCTCAGGCAGGGGAAAAAAAAAAAAAAAGACCAGAAATGTTTCCCTAGGCTCAGGGACTGACATGCTATTGAGCACAGAATTTGGCAATCAGACACACCAGGTTCAAATTCTGGCTGCTCTATATGCTAGCTGTGTGGCCTTGGACTTGTTATAGCCATACCCTGCATTCCGAGATTTTAGTCAATGACAGAATGTCTATCTGAGGGTGGTCCCACAAGTTTAGAAAGGAGCTGAAAAATTCCTATTGCCTCATGATGTTGTGGCTGTCATAGTGCAACAAATGACTTATGTGTTTGTGGCAATGTTAATGTAAACAAGCCTACTGTGCCTCCAATCACATGAAAGTGTAGCATGGAAAATTATGCACCATACCACTGGGTAGTGAGAAGGAGCAACTATGTTACTGGTTTCTGTATTTACTATACTATACTTCTTATCATTATTTTAGCATATACTAAACCCCAGTTAGCTATAAAATGGCCCCAGGCAGGTACTTCAGGATATATTCCAAAAGGTGTTGTTGTTATAGGAGATGACAGCTCCATGTGTGTCATTGCTCTGAGGACCTTCCAAGGGGAGAAGATGTGGAGGGGGAAGACGGTGATATTGACGATCCGTGACGATCCTAGCCCTGTGTAGGCCTAGGCTAACATATGTGTTGATGTCTTGGGTTTTAATACAAAAGATAAAAAAGTAAAAAATAAAATTTACAGACAAAAGACATAAAGACAATATTTTTGTGCACTATATAATATGTTTGTGTTTTAATCTAAGTGTTGGCAGTGCCTGTGGCTCAAGGAGTAGGGTGCCGGCCCCATGTGTTGTGAGTGGCGGGTTCAAGCCTGACCCCTGGCCAAAACTTAAAAAAAAAACAACTAAGTGTTATTACGAAAGACAAAGTTTTTAAAAATTTAAAGGCTTATATAGTTAAAAACTTACAGTAAACTAAGATTAACTTACTGAAGAAAGAATTTTTCTATAAATTTAGTATAGCTTAGGTGTGCAGTGTTCATAACATCTATAGTAGTAATGGCCTAGGGCTTCACATGTACCCACTGACTCACCCAGAACAACTTTCCAGTCCTGCGTTCTTTTATCTTTTATACCATATTTTTACCATACCTTTTCTATGTTTAGATACACAAATACTTACCATTGAGTTATAACTGCCTGTAATATTCAGCACGATAACATGCTGTACAGGTGTGTGGCCTAGGAGCAACAGGCTAGACTATGTAGCTTAGGCGTGGACTAGGTTCTACTATGTAGCTTTGTATAAGTAAATTCTGATGGCACAGTGATGAAATTTGCCTAACAACACATTCCTCAGAATGTATTACCATGGTTAAGTTAACTTCTTAAATCCTCTGTTTTCTTCATTAATAAAATTGGTTAAGGCTTGGGGCCTGTAGCTCAGCAGCTAGGGCACCAACCACATACATGGGAGCTGGTGGGTTCAAATCCAGCCCAGGCCTGCTAAACGGCAATGACAATGGCAACAAATATAGCCAGGCATTGTGGCAGGCACCTGTAGTCCCAGCTACTTGGGAGGCTGAGGCAAGAGAATCGCTTAAGCCCAAGAGTTTGAGGTTGCTGTGAGCAGTGACGCTACGACACTCTACCCAGGGCAACAGCTTGAGACTCTGTCTCAAAAAAAAACAAGAATAAAAATAAAATTGGTTAATAAAAAACTACTGCCTTACATATGCACAAGAAACATTATTTCTCTTCCCATCATTACCATGCTTAATTTAGTTTTAGTACAGTGATAAATATCAAAGATGCACAGTTGTGTTCCATTGCAGGAGAGTTCCAGCACCATCATCACAGCAAGAAGATCAGTTTATTTACTGGCAGAGAAAAAATATTTCCAATGAAACTGTTGGGGCACAGAAACAGATATCCCCAAACACAGTGCTTTGAAAGACTCAAATGAAGAAACGTCAAGGTCTCTCTGACCTTCCCACCCTCCCCTTTCCCCAACCCAATCTCTCAATCCTCTGTCTCTACCAAAGCAGAGGATGAAGTTATTCTCTGAAGTTCCCTAGTCTGCCTAACACCCACATTCATCAAAGATAAAAACAATTACCTCTGGTCCCTTCCCTGAGTTGAATTGAACTCATTTGGAGGAAGAAAGATTGAAGTCTGTCAATACACCTGGACAGACTTTTGTCCCAAACCATTTTCTGCTCAGCAGGTCCAATACCCTTTATCTCACGTCATTGTATGTTCTTCAAGCCCATTAAATTCTCCTAAAAATCATTTACTACCCCTGTAAAATCATCCACATTTCTCCATCTCCCTTTCCCCTAAGAAGAAAGGTATATAACCATCCTCGGTAGAGTCATCACTCTGCTATTCTCCTTCAGGCATGTTAATAATTTGCATGCCTTTTCTCCTATTAATCTGCCTTTTGGCACTTGATTTTCAGTGAAACTTAGAAGGCAATAAGGAAGTTTTCCCTTGGCACCTATGGTTTTGACACTGTGAGCAGGA
The DNA here is from genome assembly GCA_963573935.1 of Arctocebus calabarensis. Classification (NCBI taxonomy): domain Eukaryota; kingdom Metazoa; phylum Chordata; class Mammalia; order Primates; family Lorisidae; genus Arctocebus; species Arctocebus calabarensis. Next base: position 22,961 of record CAUYON010096608.1, read on the forward strand.
TACCAAAGCCACTCTGCTTTTCTAGAAGCTTCAGTCGAGAGAACCCAGGACGCCAGCAGAAGGATAAGAAATTCTCCCTGCCCCTCTCTCTCTGTGAAATCCGGTCGAGAAGACAGCAATAATCAGTCTCTTTTTTCCTCTCCAAAATCTTGATGAACAAGAGAAAAGATTTGTGTCTTGGGTATAGTGACTCTGGTATAATTTTTTGTATGAATATTCATATTTTCTGATCCTTCTCCTCCCAGAAACAGTCTCTTCTTTTGTCGTTGTCTTATCATGGGCTTCTGTCATAAAGAGAGATGCCGTAGAATAGAAAACCAAGCTAAACTCTTCTAAGCCTGTTGTCTGAGCTGGCCCTGCAGACTGGTCTTTTTGTGATTCTGGCCAGACCAGCATCTATTTAGACAACCCTTGGTGTGGGTCTCTAAAATAAAAACCAGATGAGGGTCCTATCTGATCTTGTTCTATGTCCTTGACAGCTTGACTTGTGACCAAGTGGGAGTACTATTTCTTGGTCTCCACCATCCAAGGCAGTGGGATTTTCAAGTCATATCTGGTGGCCATTCTGCAAAAACTGAGAACCCAAAGATATGTTTCTTCTGAACATGTCAGGCTCTTACAGGAGTTGGTGAGTGTCTTAAGAAGTTCCATTCATATGGGGCTTCAGATATCTCAACCATTGTTGCCTGGTTAGTCCTGGGAAAGTCCAATCCCAGGAGGGCCAACACAGTGGCACAGATTCACAGTCTGTGACTAGCAGCCCCCCACAAACTTTTGGGATACTAAAGGTAATGTACACACAAACACTATCCTTATTGTTGTCTATGGCAACAAGAGTTTTCTGCTATCTTACTCTATTCCTGGGAATGATTTTTTTTTTTTTTAAATGGGAGAGTATCCTGAGGGCTGCCTATTCCAAGAAATCTCTTGCTTATATGCCAAACATTTATTCTAAACCTGGCAAATTACCTCCTGGGTTTTCCATGAAGAGGTTTATTGAATTGAGTCATTATTGAAATAAAGACTACTGGAGATTATTTGTGTGACTCTTGACTTTCTGTGTCAAATCCATTTGTTATTGATCCTATTCCATTCCATGGACAGTTTATAATTTCCTGTCTTCTTCCACCTGTGAGGCATACAGGGCTTTTGAGCCTTTATCTGTAGATAGTCAGCTGATCAGCAGAGAACCTGGAGAATACAACCAGACAGAAATACAGGCTGTATCCTCTAGTGGAGAGTGAAACTTTACTTTCTTTGAGCTGTCTTTGGGTTGATTCTGGATCTTGTGAGGACTATTCATACCTCTTTAGAGATACCTAGTATGGCCTTGTTTGGCCATAACCTTGGTTAAGACTTACTGGCTTTAGTAAGTCACTTGGAAAGTTATCCTGTTAAAAGAAAGAGGAAAAAAGTTTAAAATCCAAGAATATTAGCTGCTTGTCCTGGCTGAAATCTGATAAAAGATGTGAAAAGATTTTATTTAAGAGTTCTTTCTGTAGTTAGAAGTCAATTTAATTAAAAGCTGACATTCAGCTTATACTTTTCTTTTTTTAAGACAATATTGGGTACATTCAGGGTAACGTGGCCATAGACAATATACTTTTTTTTTTCCTTGATAAAGGTCTTTCTGAATTTTCTCTTTTAGACACTGTTTTTGGGAATTTTTTTCAATTGACTGAAACTCCTTTTTAAATATTGGCCTCCACCTTCTGTTTACTTCTTTCTTGTTAGTGTAACTTTTGCTAAAGAAAAAAATATAAAACTTAAATAACCTTTTTGGACAGCTTAAAAATCTTCATTCAGCTCCTGTAGGAATTGTTCTCCCATTTCCCTACTCCTCCTTCCTCTTTGCCATCTTCGATACCACATGAAGACGCCTAGAGCAGACTTCCAATGGCCTTGAGACCCCTTGAGGAACACGGGAAAAGGTGCCACACAGTCCCTTTGTGGTGTCTTTGGTGGTCCTCCTGTGATCTAGAAGAGTCATGGGCAGGTTGCCCTTAGGCCTAAAGTTCAATCTTGTTTTGCATTGAGTTTCCTGATCTTTTGGCTTTTGTGGGTTCCAAGAATTACTTTGTGCTAGGAAAGAGAACTAGATCTTTCTGCATGCACTGGCTGGCAAGTCACTGGTGAGGGTTACGACTTTGGAGGTGGCTGACAGCAGGTGTAGGGAATAGTTATCACTGCATGGGGCTGCTCTATTCTGAAGCATTTAGATAGAGGTGAATGGGTTGAATACATGGAAGTGCGGAAACTGTCCTGAGGGATGGACTGGTCTCAGAGGAGGCTGATTGGTTTTGGGCTGCCCACCAGCCTCGGGGGCATGTCTCTGCACTATGGAAACATTGTGCAGACAGGTTACACGACATTTCCCTCCTTCTGGTAACTCAAGATTCAGTTCACAAGTGAAGTCTAATGCTCTGCCTTCCAGTTGTGCCTGCCTTCCACATATTTATGATTAGGTCCTGAAAACTGCAAATACTAAAGGGCTCTGCCCCGAACTCAGTGATGCAGTAGGAAAACAGAAACTAAATTAGAGGCTACCTTATCTAAATGAAATTAGTATCTTTATAAAATCCTCTGGTGAATTCCTATGAATTTGGGTTACTGTGACCAGTTTTTAATGTTTCTCTAACTAGCACAACCAAACTCCTTCTTGAAAAAGCTCAAGTTCTCCCTTTATGATTTGAGACGTATATTTGCTATTGCATTTCTCTAAAATTCAATATGGACTTATAGCCATGTGGGACAGAGAAATTTTAACTTATTCTATTTATGGAGTCATAATTAAATCTAACTGTCCCTTTAAACTAGTGAGTTTTACCTGTCTTCATTGCTAAAATTTTAAATATCAAAGCTATAAAATCTTTGTCTGCATTTTTATGTGTATTTGTGTATATGTTGGTATTTAAATATTGTGTATATAGTACCAAATTGACATACAAATAAATGAGAAAGCATGAATTGATAAGCCCAAATGCTTTCTAAGTTTGTGTGACTTTGGTAATCTTTGGTAAATAAAACTAGTTTAAAAATTGTTGGTAGGCTCGACGCCTGTGGCTCTACGGGCTAAGGCGCCAGCCACGTACACCTGAGCTGGCGGGTTCGAATCCAGCCTGGGCCCGACAAACAACAATGATGGCTATAACCAAAAAATGGCCGGGCATTGTGGCGGGCGCCTGTGGTCCCACCTGCTTGGGAGGCAGAGGCAGGAGATTCGCTTGAGCCCAGGAGTTGGAAGTTGCTGTGAGCTGTGATGTCACAGCACTCTACCCAGGGTGACAACTTGAGGCTCTGTCTCAAAAAAAAAAATAAATAAATAAATAAAATAAAAAATTGTTGGTAAAATAAAATTAGAATGCCTTCAGAATTATCAGTATTTAATATAATTTGGACATGTTTTGCTGGGCCTACTGGTCAAACAGGTTTATGTTATCTGTGATAAATGTTTTAAAGTCATAAATTGCTGGGTGCAGTGTCTCACATCTGTGATCTTAGTACTCTGGGAGGGTGAGGTGGGTGGATTGCCTGAGCTCACGGGTTCAAGATGAGCCTGAGCAAGAGTGAGACCCTGTCTCTAAAAAAATATCCCAGGCTTGGCTCTCGTTGCACAGTGGTTATGATGCCAACCACATACACTGAGGCTGGTGGGTTCAAAACCAGCCTGGGCCAGTTAAAGAACAATGGCAACTACAAAAAAAAAAAATAGCCAGGCATTGTGGTGGGCATCTATAGTCCCAGCTACTTGGGAGGCTGAGGCAAGAGAATCACTTAAGCCCAAGAGTTTGAGGTTGCTGTGAGCTGTGACGCCACGGTACTCTACTGAGGGTGACATAGTAAGACTCTGTCTCAAAAAAATACAAACAAAAAATAGAGTTGCATTGTGGCAGGCGCCTGTAGTCCCAGCTACTCGGGAAGCTAAGGCAAGAGAATCGCTTGAGCCCAAGAGTCTGAGGTTGCTGTGAGATATGATCCCACGGCACTCTACCAAGGATGACAAAGTGAAACTCTGTCTCAAAAAACAAAAAGTAGAAAGATAAAGTCATAAACTATTGCTTCTGTGATATCTTTGGTATTTGCTTGATTTGCCTGTAAGCTTGTCTTAGGTTCTGACCCTTTTGATTTTGGGGTCTAGATAAGTGGCCATGATAAGGCCTGGAGACATAAGTGTGTCCATAGTGCCTGGATTACCAGCTACTGGGAAGGGTCAAGGTTAATATGTCCTCCATGGTCCAACTGTGCTCCTGATTGTGCTGGGAGGGGTTGGAACCACCAGATTTGTTCTCTGTTCTAGGGTCTGCATCTGGTACATAACCATTAAAATTGCTTACTTCAGAAGCTTTCCACTAAAAATTAGGGTTATGAAGAGTTAACACTGTAACTAGTATATCAATTAAAAATACCTTAATAAGAAATTATTGTATAAGCAAAGTGAACAAGAAACATAGGATGTATTCTAGGAGACAAAAGTTATAAAAAACACATGAGAATGGAGTTCTTGTTAAATAAAAATTAATTCTGCCTAGTTAGAGGTTATTTAAAGGTTGTCTTACATTGAAGGAATAAAAAGAATAATAGATAAAACTACATATAGAAGGTTAGGAGAAAGAAGATGGGAATGATTATAAGAGGTTATAACATGCTCATGGAAATCTTATCTTGTGTGGTCAAAGCTGATTGAGATTGGATGGTTTTTATATGAGGTTTTATTAAAATTAGGTCTAATATTAATAATACACTGATACAAGGGTAGAATTTGGTTCCCCCCCCCTTTTTTTTTAAGATACAAGATCTCACTATGTTGCCCAGACTGGTCTCAAACTCCAGGCCTCAAGTGATTCTTCCAACTCAGTCTCAGACTATAGGTGTGAATTACTGTTCTTGGTCTTTCTCTTTTAAGCAGACTTTTATACAATATTTACATAACTATTATTATTATATTTGTGAGTGTTCTTATTTTCTGTCAATATAAGTATTGACCTAAGTCCAAAAGAGTCTGTTTGCTTTTGTAATAGGACACATTGGAAACACTGGTTATTTTACCAAGGTTTTGACTGGAAGGTCATATTTTCAAAAGTGACCACACTTCTTTGAGAGATTGAGGTGGACTTTCCAAAGCCAACAGGCCTCAAAAAAGACAGTTCCAGTACCTTCTCTGCCCAGTTCCCTTACAGGGTTCCTGACCTTGTGGTAAGTAAAGAATGTTGCTTTCTGACAGGTTCAAGAGCCTTGAGATATTTTGAGGACCTCAAAATGAGAGAAATTCACCTAATTCGTACAGGTATTATAGGGACAGTCTCATGATGAATCCTTGCCTTATCTTTTTAGCTTCAAGAGGATTTTAAAAGTCTAATCTGAGAATCCTTACCAAAAAATTCCACCAAAGCCTACTTAAAAAGAGTGATATGGCCAATCACTACTCTTGTATGTTATGCAAACAATGAGGCCTAGTATAGTAAGACTGAAACTTATTTTACAAGTAAGTTGGTCCTATTATGATTTATATTTGGTAAAAATGGAGAACCAGAGAGAGATAAATTACGTTTCAAAAGGAAACTATGGGCTCGGCACCTGTGGCTCAACAGGCTAAGGCGCCAGCTGGCCTGAGCTGGCGGTTCGAATCCAGCCTGGGCCTGCCAAACAACAATGACGGCTGCAACCAAAAAAAATGGCCGGGTGTTGTGGCAGGTGCCTGTGGTCCCACTACTTGGAAAGCGGAGGCAGGAGACTCGTTTGAGCCCAGGAATTGGAGGTTGCTGTGAGCTGTGATGCCACCGCACTCTATCCAGGGTGACAGCTTGAAGCTCTGTCTCAAAAAAAACAAAAGGAAACTATGGCACACCTGTTTTTTAGATTCTAGCCCTGACCATTTTGTTCTGGTGTTTTTTTTTTTTTTTTAGTTTTCATTCTGTACCTACAGTTTGGACTGGATCCTGAATTCCTCCCTGGCTCCAAACTGATGTTCCCAAAATTTCCTCCCATTTTTCTGACTTTGATTCACTGGGATAAGAACTGCCTTTTCCCCAAGGACCTATAACCCTGAAGCTAGTGAATGCAGTTTGGAGGAAAAATAGCAATACTAGCTTATAGTTGAGCAAACATTCCACACAAACTGTAATCCAGGAAAATCTGTCAAATTATAGTGGGTCTTCTCAGCTGAATGACTTATACACTGTAGAAGGACTAACTTGTAGTTCTTCTAGACATTGATCTTTGCTTTTCTTGTGTTTCCATATATATGCCTCTTATTAAAAATCTGTTTGCCTACATAATATATAGAGGCCTAGCTTTGAAAGCCCATCTGCAATGCCATATTCTAAAATGAGACACAACTATATGGTTGGATAGGCCCACTCCCAAAGATGAAGACTAGTTTAATGGAATCCTTTGTCATTCAGCTACTGGCTCCATTTTTTTCTCCAAAGCCACTAATTCAGCTTTAAGTGTGTGAAACTTTTAGAGAAGTTTCAGACAGGGTAATGTTCGGCTCAGATATGAATGTTCCAAAATATGGGGCTTTAACAGACTGAAGAAGGAAAGCTTAAGATCTCAATGACCTTCCCTCCTCCACTGCCCTCTCTCAATCCTCTGTCTCTACCGAAACACAGGATAAAGTTATTCTCTGAAGTTCCCTTGTCTGCTTAACACCCACATTCATCAAAGATGAAAACAATTACCTCCGGTCTCTTCCCCGAGTTTCCATTAACTGAACTCATTTCAAAAAGAAAGATTGAATTCTGTCAATATACCTTCAATACACAGACTTTTGTCCCAAAGCATTTTATGCTCTGCAAGTCCAACAGACTTTATCTCAGGCCATTGTATGTTCTTCTTCCTAAAATTCATTTACTATCTCTGTAAAATCATCTATGTTTCTCCATCTCCCTTTCCTCTAAGGGTATATAACTGTCTGTTCCCCATTGTGTAGTAATCACTCTGTGATTCTCCTTCTGGCATGTTAATAGGTTTAAATATCTTTTCTCCTTTTAGATCTGCCTTTTATCAGTTAATTTTCAGCAAACTTTCAAAGGATAAGGGAAAAGTTTTTCCTGGAACCCTACAAAACCAATTACAAAATAATCAGTAGAAACAAAAATAACATTCTAGATAAAACCTTTGTCTGTCTAACCCAGTACACTTTCCTTCTACAAAACCAACTTACAGAACAATGTGAGTCAGTTCAAGCTAAGCAAGTGTACTCTCTGCCCACAAACAAATGTCCTTCCCAGTTTCTTCTGAATGGTGGCGGTTAGTCTTCACAGTAGTCACAAATAAGTTCAGCAAATGAGGTTATGGACCTAAAACCCATAGCTGTTGAGCAGGCTTCCAAATGCATATGAACTCCACATATGGAATTTTAGAAGGTTATGAAAATTTGAGCAAAAAGGTATTTATTGAGTATTTCTTTCCTATGTGAAATCATTGTACCAAACACTTTGCCTATATTATGTTCTTGATTTCAAAACAACCCTATAAGGTAAGTACTATTAGTATTCTCATTCTTTTATACATATCAGGAAGTTAAGACTAAGATATTTTAGGTAAATTTCCCAGTCTTATAGCCAATAAGACTATAATCATGCCTATAATCTGAGCTCAGTTCTATTTGCTTCCTATACTATACTTCTTAAACAATATGTATTGCTGCCCTACATGGTTTTGTATAACTTTAAAATCTAAGTCTGAAAGAATGGGCATTATTAAAAAGAATTGCCTGATTTGGGCAGGGGGTGGGGGTAGAACACAATGTCCAAATAGAAACCTCCAGCAATTGTTCCTCCAAACACACACCAAATTCAACAACTATCCATGCAAGGAAGCTTTAGAAGAACCAACAATCAGATGCATGACCTGGTTTTAACATTATATCAAGGAAAGAGGCATTGCCAACACCACCCATCCCCTGGCTTGGGTGTTGAGAGAATTTGTGTGGGAGGGAGGAAGCGTGATGTGGGACTTTGCATTGGAGCTCAAGGTAGTCCTGCCACAGTGGAACACAACACAGGGCAGAAATCCACTGATACCCACAGAAGGAGCGTTTAGATCAGTCAGGCCAGAGGGAAGTCCTCTGCCCTGAAACCCAAATTTGGTTAGTCTCACCGCCAAAAATGACCTGGAGCCTGGAATAAATTTGGAAAGCAATCAGTCCTTGAGCAATTCCTGTGTCTGTGCTGGCTCAGAGGCAGTGCACTCGGAGTGGGTGTGATCTAGTAAAACCAGGGCCTGTCACACCTCCCCCAGTTCTAGGCAGTGCACTCATGGAGAATCTTCTCACTTGGTGAAAAGAATGAGGAAGAGTTCAGAGGATTTTGCCTTATAACATGTGTACCAGTTTAGCCACAGTAAAATAAAGTATCAAGGAGACTACTGAAATCCTTGATTCCAGGCCTTACTTAATTCCTAGACAGCAAATTCCAAACCCTCCCTGGGCCAGAAGGAAACACACTGCCTTAAAGGGAAGAACCAGTCCTGGCAGAATTCAAAATTTGCTGACTAAAGAGCCCTGGGGCTTTGAACAAGTGTCAGAAATAGCCAGGCCACAGTCACTATGAGCTTCAGGGAGATGGGGCTCAATTGAGGTATGACCTGCCACAGACCTAGCAGCAGTGGCCATCAGGGAGTGCCCACATTACTCCTTCCTCAACTCCAGTAGCCCAGTACAGAGATTAAGAGAAGAGAGTAAGAGACTTTGCCTGGTAATCTAGGGAATTTTCCCATATTGTACCCAAGTTCAATAAGGCAGTACCACCAGGAGTCTTCAAGAGTTGCAGTATCACCTGCAGCGCTGATACAATTTCAGTGACCAAAGACTTAGATCAAAATACTCAATTCCTTTTGAATATCTGGAAAGGCTTCATAAGAAGGAATTGTTCAAACAAGCCAATACTGTGAAGATTAAAATAAATACCTAACTCTTTAATGCCCAGACATCAATAAATACCCACAAGCATCAAGGACATGCAGTAAAACATAACCTCACCAAACAAATTTAATAAGGTACTAGTGACAAGTCCTGGAATGATAGAGATTTGTAACCTTTGAGACAAAGAATTCAAAATAGCCATCAAATTTCCTAACCACTAAATTCCTAAATGCCTTCCACAGCTTTACCAGATTGCTCAGGGACAGCAGGCTGGATAAAGGGGACTAACGTTGCTTCATCCAGGATTACTCTTGGGACAGGGGTACACCCCTGCTCCATAATATTTTTGGTGTAAATCTCCTACTCACCTTGGCTCTCCCAGCACTGAAATGTGGAGGCAAAGATCTTGAGGCCACTGTTATCCTGGCTCTTGTCTGGGCCAAATTACCTGTGCAAAAAAAGACACAGAACTTAAATTAAAGGAAGGTTAAGCAATAGGATCACCAGTAACTTTCCCCTTCATGTCCTTGTATTTTTTAAATTTTCTAAATAATCTGCTCTGAATTTGAAAAAATTAGAAAATTTTGAATTTTGAAACTTTAATGATATAAGTTATAATAATTATATTTTAGACAATTATACAAAATTGTAATTAAGCTGAATTTACATTAGTTTTATAAACAAAAAAGAAACAACATAAAACTGTTGCCACCCAAACAGGATCATTTGTCCACTGACCAAGAGGAAGCCAATACACCAAAACAGCAGGATTTATGACAGAGTAAGAGTTTTTAATTCTGCATAGCTCTAAGTGGGAAGACAAGAGGAATTTCTCAAATTTGCTTCCCCAAGAGTTTGAGGGACAAGATATTTAAAGACAGTTTGGTGAGCAGAGAATTAGCAGAGTCTGGGTAGAACCATCAGTCCTTTGATGTGAGTCAGCCAACCCACTAGAATTCTTGGGGGGTTGGGGGGGTCACAGGACCAGTTGAGAGGGAGGGGCAAGATGGCCAACTGCAAGCAGCCTCCAACAGAAACTCTTGTCCAAAAGGAAAGATAACCTCCAGAAACTGCCCAATTGAGCTGAAGACTGGGAGCCCAACAGACAGAGAGAAGTGATAACTGTAGGTCACCTCTGCTGATGCAAGCTGTGACTCCAAAAAACCAAGCTTCAGGCAGAAAAACTGAACTACAGTTTTCCGCCATTCTGAACTTCTAGGACACCCTTTCCCCCTTACCTGACACACCAGAAACCTGACCTCTGCTGCAACTGAGGGAGGAGGACTTGAGCAGCGACCAACCTCCCAGTCTGCCAGACCAGGCCGCCCGCCAGGTAAGAGACTCTGAGCCCCACCAACCCCCTGCCAGCCCCTAGGCCAGGAACTCCGCCCGGAACTGTGGGGCTCCACTCTGTCCCACAGGGCCCGCCACCCACCGGCTAGGGACTCTGCAGGGACCCCCCACATGGCTCCAATCCTTGCTCCACTGGGCCTTGGCCCGCTGCCCCACCCTCAGTGGGCCAGGAACTCCGCCAGGACTCCCTAGCACCCGATTGGCGCTCACCTTGGCCCACCACCAGCAGCAGCCAGGAACTCCACAGGGACTCCCACACACCCCAGTTGGTGCCCCACTGGGCCTTGGCCCACCACCAGCAGCGGCCAAGAACTCCACAGACCCAATTGGCACACACCTGCCCCCCATCCAGCAGCTGCCAGGAACTCCACCAGGACTCCCAAGTGACCCTGATTGGCACTCGCCTTGGCCCGCCACCAGCAGTGGCCAGGAACTCTGCCAGGACTCCCGCACAGCCCTGATTGGCGATCACCTTGGCCCACTGCCACCAGCAGCCAGGAACTTTGCTGGGACTTGCATGCGGCCCTGATTGGTGGTGGCCTTGGCACGCCACCAGCAGCAGCCAGGAACTCTGCTGGGACTCCCGCGGGGCTCCGATCTGTGCCCCAACAGGCCTTGGCCTGCCACCTGCAGTGACCAGGGATTCCGACTGCCACCCACACCGGCCAGGGACCTTGCCTGGAATCTGCCAGGCCTCTGCCTGCCTGCCCATGCCAGGAACCCTGGGAGCCAAACAACCCACATCCTCCCCTATCCTCTTGGCCTCCGCACAGCCCTGTCTGTCTGTCCAGGGACTCAGGAGGGGTGTGACCTGTGCCTTCCCTCTGGAGCCCTCCTCCCAGCCAGAGACTGCTGGAGGCACTGTCTCCCTTTGCAAAGGCCACCGGGTCGGGCACTCCTAGAACTGCATGTGCCATCCCATGTCCTGCTGCTTGATCTGGGCATGCCACACTCCAGAGCTGCTCCCACAGCTAGAACTCTTTGGCTGGGGCAGTTCCAGAGGAGCTACACAGGGTCACTCCCTACAAAGATCCAGCAACAACAGAGTGATCCTGCCAGAGTCTGATCTGGGAGAGACACCTCCCAACTCTGAGGACAGTCATAGGGAACAGTGAAAAATAATCATGAGATGGAATCAACAGAAAAAAACTCTGGCAATATGAATAATCAGAGCAGATCAACTCCCCCAAGGAACGACAAGGTAGATACAACACAAGATCCCTTGCATAAGCAAATGGCTGAGATGTCAGAAATCTAATTCAGAGTCTGGATAGCAAATAAGAGCAGCAGAATGGAGAAGAAGATGGAACTAGAATTTCAAGCAGTAATCCAAAAAATGAACCAAAAGATGTCTCAAGAGTTCAAATAATTCAAAGACAAAATGACCAAAGATTTTGACCCATTGAGACAAGAAGTTGCAGCCCTCAAAGATCTGAGAAATACAGTAGAATCCCTCAGTAACAAAATGGAGCAAGCAGAAGAAAGGATCTCTGACATGGAAGACAAAGCTTTCAAATGCTCCCAAACTTCCAAAGAGGAAGAGAAATGGAAGGCAAAAACGGATCATTCTCTCAGACAGCTCTGAGATAACTCGAAGAAAACCAATATTCGCCTTATAGGGATACCTGAAAACAATGAAGTGGCATCACAAGGCACAGAGTCTCTTCTTTATGAGATTATGCAAGAGAACTTTCCAGGCATGCCAAGAGATTCTCAAATTCAGATAGCAGACAGTTTCAGAACCCCAGCACGACTCAACCTGAATAAGACATTCCCCCAGGCACATCATAATTAACTTCACTAAAGTTAGTATGAAGGAGAAAATTCTGAAAACAGCCAGATGTAAGAAATCCATTACCTACAAGGGGAAGAATATTAAAATAACTGCAGATCTCTCTGATCAAACCTTTCAAGCTAGTACAGAATGGTCATCGATGTTTAATCTCCTAAAACAAAAGAACTTTCAACCCAGGATCCTGTACCCAGCTAAACTGAGTTTCATTTATGATGGAGAAATCAAATAATTTAATGACATCCACATGTTGAAGAAATTTGCTATAACTAAACCTGCTCTCCAGGATATTCTCAGACCTAACCTCCATAATGACCAGCATAATCCTCTACCACAAAAGTAAACTCACTCAGAAACTTTTTATCAAAATTTCAATTTCCATAGTGATAAAAGTGTCCACTGGACTTTCTAAAGATTTATCATTATTTTCAATCAATGTAATGGTTTATATTGTCCTCTAAAGAGACATAGGTTGGCCGACTGGATAAAAAAACTCAGGCCAGGTATCTGCTGCATACAAGAATCTCATCTTCCCCTAAAAGGTAAATTTAGACTCAAGGTAAAGGGATGATCATCTATATTCTAGGCAAATGGAAAACAGAAAAAAGGAGGTGTTGCAATCTTATTTGCAGATACAATAGGCTTTAAACCAACCAAAGGAAGGAAGGATAAAGAATGACAATTCATATTTGTTAAAGATACTACTCAATATGATGGGATGTCAATTATTAATATTTATGCACCCAACCAGAATGCACCTCAATTTATAAGAAAAACTCTAATAGACATGAGTAACGTGATTTCCTCCAGCTCCATAGTAGTTGGAGATTTTAATACTCCTTTAGCAGGGTTGGATAGATTGTTCAAAAGAAATTTTAGATTTAAACTTAATCATTCAACAACTGGATTTAACAGACATCTACAGAACATTTCATCCTAATAAAATTGAATACACATTCTTCTCATCAGCCCATGGAACATACTCCAAAATTGATCA
>CAUYON010096609.1:0-47039 GCA_963573935.1 Arctocebus calabarensis
AATTTTATTGAATCATAATTGTGTACATTGGTGCAATCATAGGGCACAATGTGCTTCATATACAATCAGAAATATTTTGATCGTACTGTTACAGATAGCCTTCATGGCATTTTCTTGATTAACTAATAAGAAGGAACACTATTAGGGATAGAAGAAAAAGGCTTTGATGTTATCTGTAATGTTCTATACTTTTAACAATATTGTGTGGTGAATACATTTTAAAAATTATGGATAAGAGTAGGCTTTCAAGAGAAAATCTGACTGTCACTAGAATGTAAGCAATGGGAGGAAGGGAATGGTTTTTGGTGTTTGTTTTTCTCTCTGTCCTCAGATTATAGAAGGCATTTCGTCAGCATTGGTTCTCCCCCAACAGGCACTGTTTCAGGGACAACGAAAAATGCAAAGACACACATGAATCAGATACAAGCCAAGCTTCCAGCAAGCTCAAAATATATCAGGATAAGTCTGCATGAGACATCACATACGTGTACACATGCATACACACACATGCACACCCATACACATACACTGTGCATAACCACAACATTAACTTGCCACAAGCTTGGGGTTTGTCCCTTCAAGCTGGGATCCCTTTTCAAATCTCCTTGATCCTTCTAAACTAGCACTCCAGGGCAGAGTGAGACTTCAAATTGCCCCACTCACCTGTCCCCCACAGCTGATCTACATGCTTTCATAGCTTTATTTCATCTCTCAATCAACAAATATTTAAATAATTTACCAGACTCTGTACTATACATATTAGACAAAACTCCTGCTGTCTTATTCCCCCAAACAGCCTAACATTGTCAGTGTTTTAACCTCACTTTATAGTTAAGAAAATTACAGTGCACCCAGCTGAAGCATCTCATTCAAAGTTACACAGTTTGTAACTGGTATAATTGGAATTCCAACCCAGCTTTGAATGACCCCAAAGTGATGCTCTTTCCACTGTAAAAAGAGTTGAGTATATAGTTGCTGAATCAGCTTCCTCAGTCACCACTTCATTCACAGCTTCATCCCTGACACTACGGAAAAAATAAAAGATAAAAAAAGATGACTTTCTGCTGCAGAACAGCTTGGGATCCAGCAATGGGCTTACCTCATCTGAGATGCAAGAACCCACTGTATATATACGGGGAAGTTATAATTAAGACATCCTACTTCCAGCTGAGTAAATCTGCTGCCTTTCATCTTTGCACATAAGTATTATATTCCAGGCCTTTGCAGCTCCCACCAGATTTTCACATCCCTTTTGGCTTTAGAGGCTAAGAATTGATTACAGTACCACAGTGAGGAAAAGACCTGTGCTGTCTCACTGCAGCCAAAAGCCCTCATGTGCAGCATAAGGGAATCCCCTTCTTGGTTGAGCCTAGAGGTCTCAGTGCAATTAATGATGTTTGTAAGTGGCAAGAAGTAACACCTAAAGCTTCCCTACTGATGGCCAAGCCATGATGAGTTTTTCAGGTGTGTGAGATGATTTTTTTCCTTGTGACTACAAGTAATGTCTGCTGAGCCCATCCAGGGCAGGAAGTGGGATCAGTGAAACACCAAGAGAGGGGGTAGGTAACGTCTCTCTCTGCACATCTGGAAGAAGAAAAGCTCAACTCTTGGATGTGCTTAAATTTTAAGTTCAAGAAAGGTCTTCTTGTTTTTTTGAATGCATTCACCACCACACTTAGGAAAGAAAATATCCAATCCTCTATCCCAGTGAGCTATGGAAGTGATTATTTATGGAATATCCTGGTGAGAGATTAACCATCTGTCCTTTGGGGTAGAGGGGCATGGCAGAAGCTGACGTTGGTGCCAAGTGTGTGAAGGGCAATCATGTTGGATTCTTCTAGCTTCCCAATCTATGTGGTGAGTGGAGGGACAGACTTGAAGAGGGGTGCAGAGGAAGTGAGAAGTGCTGTCAGCACCAGCATGCAGTGATGGTGACTATGAAGCCGGATGTCAGATGCCAACCTACACCTGCAGAGTAAGCAGAAAGGAGAGAGAGTTAGAGCTACGTGAGAGATTCTTAAGCTGTAAGAGTCCTGAGGATTTCCTGATCCACACAAAGGTCCCCAAACATGTTGGAGAACCACATCAGCTGGAAAACTTTAGAAAACATCACTTTCCTGACCGTGCACCAGGTCTACTGAATTACAGTCTACAATTGTGAAGTCACAGACACAAATCTTAGGACCTCTCTTGAGTCTGATACCTTCATGATGGAACTAAAGCTAAAAAGGTACAGTCATGTGCCCGTGGTCAGCAAAATTTGTTAGAAGACAGAGCACCTGACTCTGAGCCCAGAACTCCCTGCTTGAAGTTTCTCTTCTTTCTAAACTCCTCACTGTTCCCGTGTGAAGGAAGGGCACCCCAACCACATAGTGCTCCAATCAGGCTCTTAGGAATTATCATCACTCTCCTTCACCATATACAACCCATGCTGAATCTTGCCAACTTTACTGATTAATATTGATTGCTTAGTTTCCCTCTCCCTTACCTTCTGCCACTTACCCAGTTTAACTGCCACCATCGTTTAACATGATCTATTGAACCAGAGTCTAACTAGTGTCTTGCCTCTGATTTGGTCACCCTACTCATTCTCCATCTGGAAGCCAAAGGGATATTTGTGAAGCATGAATCTTGTCACTCCCTGCATAAAACCTTCCAAGGGCTCCCAAAGAATGAAGACGTTGACCAGCTTTTCACAACTGACCTTATCTCTTACCATCCCTCAATTCTCACCTTAATCTCCTGAAAGACAAAGCTTCTTCTATTCTTTTACATACACCATTCAGTGTCATGCCTTCATGTTCAAATATATACCACAACTTCATTCCAGAAGATGTAAGCCCCATGTCTGTAATTAGAAGTCTTCCCTATCCCCAGCCATCTAGGGTAAGAACTTTTTTTCTCTTTACCTCTGCAACATCCTATGACTTCCCCCATTAAGCACTTTATCAGGTTATATTTAAATATTTCATGTTAATTACCTGTGTCTTTCTCTATGGTGTAAGGCTTCCTGGTACCAGAATTAACTCCAAGAATGAAGCACAGAGCCTGGCATTGTAAGTACTTTAAAATGCTTATTGAATAAAACCAACTTCTCTTGCAATATGTTGGCAAACCTAATTTGTAATTGCTCCTCATGCAAGATGTTTCCCACAAAATAGGACTTGAGAGGCTCCAGTGATGCAGCCAACCCTTGGCTAAAGTAGTCAGTGAAACTCAGGACCTCTAATTTTCCTACTCCCCAGTGTTCTTTTTATTTATTTATTTATTTTTTTATTTATTTATTTTAAGAGACAGAATCTCACTTTGTCACCCTCGGTAGAGTACTGTGGTGTCACAGCTCCCAGCAACCTCCAACTCCTGGGCTTAGGTGATTCTCTTGCCTCAGCCTCCTGAGTAGCTGAAAATACAGGCGCCCGCCACAACGCCCGGCTGTTTTTTGTTGCAGTTTGGCCAGGGCTGGGTTTGAACCTGCCACCCTAGGCATATGGGGCCAGCGCCCTACTCACTGAGCCATAAGCCCTAGTGGTCTTTAAGTTAGGTAACAAATAAGTCTTTGAACAATGTCTCAAGGTTGGACACATAACAGAGACCATGTGACTCTACACATGTGTGAAATTGGATCCTTAAAAATGCCTTGAGAGGGAGATATTATCTTGTCTATTACCCAGTAGGTTCCCTGCCCCTGTCTCCTTTTTCCCTTCACAGGAAATCAAATAATCCTTGTAGTCAGGTGTGTTTGGGGAGTCAGGGGTGTGGAGGGAAATGTTTTTATTTCAAAAGTGGGAAGGCAAAACCTATATGTGTTTTTGCTTGTTTCATTTTTTTTTTAATTTGGAGACAGAGTCTCACTCTGTTGCTGTGGGTAGAGTGATGGTGTCATAGCTCACAGCAGCCTCAAACTGATCCCCTTGTCTCAGACTCCCACGTAACTAGGACTACAGGCACCTGCCACAACAACTGGCTAAGTTTTCCATTTTTAGTAGTGACGAGCGTCTCGTTCTTCCTCAGGCTAGTCTCTTGAACTCCTGAGTTCAAGTAATCTACTCGCCTTGGCCTAAGTCTGCATAGCTATTGCGGGGGTGAGCTAGTACTATACTTAGATACATGTTCCCAAAGAGCACCCTGTATTGGCTGGCATTATGCCACTCTGGCTAGTGTATGGCTATTCATAGGAAAAATCAGAATCCTAACAAAGAAAAAAGAATCCTGACAAGTGAGCCAACAAGTTTCATTCCCTTGAAGATTCCAAAGGATTCAGCCTAACCTCCCCCCAAAACTAGTTTGTTTTTTTTTTCTAGGATCCTAGGTCCTATTAGGCAGACACATGGCATAAGGAGGAGACACCTAGAGTCAAGCCAGCATACTTATTTTTCAAGGGTTAGTCTGGTGAGGTCATGTAACCCCTTAGGTGGAGATTTAAGTAATAAGGATCCCAAGTAGCTACTCCTCAGAGAGTACCTTGATCAGCCTCAGACTCATTCCATCATGCTGAAGACAGAGGATGTTTTCAACCACGATCCTGGGAATGTCTCCAGCCTCTCCCTCTACCTTGGTACCCATCCCATCCACAGCCCATTCTCACATTTCAGAAACTCTCTACACCCAATATATTATTATACCATGAATTCACAAGTTATAGATACTAACCAGAGATTAGTCAAATTTCTCACTTTGTAGACTTTAGTGAGAAAAGGAAAATAACTTTTTTCTTTACATTTTCTTCATGCAAAATTAGAGTACAAAGAGTTTTATTGGTTCTTTAAAAAAAAAGTGAAAATACCTAGTATTAAAGACTTTGGAGAAAAACAAGTATTTTCATGCAAGGACAGTAAGGATTCAGTTTAGGTCTGCTAGAAAGTGGCTTCACAGCATGTAGAAGAATCAAGAAGTGTGTACACATGGCTCAGCAAGTAGGGCGCCAGCCCCATATACCGAGGGCTGCGGGTTCAAACCCAGCCTCCACTGAACTGCATCAAAAAATAGCTGGGCGTTGTGGCGGGTGCCTATAGTCCCAGCTATTCGGGAGGCTGAGGCAAGAGAATCGCCTAAGCCCAAGAGCTGGAGGTTGCTGTGAGCTGTGACTCCACAGCACTCTACTGAGGGTGATAGAGTGAGAAAAAAAAAAAAGAAGAAGAAGAAGTGTGTACGCTTTACCTTAGCAATTCTACTTCAGGGAATATCCCAAGCCAGGTGTTGGGAAACCATGGCCCACAAGCCAAACTTACCCGACTATTTTTGTAAATAGTTTTCTGGAACACAGCCATGTTCATTCTGTTACATGCCACCCATGACTGATTGTATGTGACAATGGCAAAACTGAGCAGTGGCAGCAGAGAAGTCTATATATCTATCATCTATTCTAGACCTTTATACAAAGCTTGCTGACCCCTATCACAGGGTCATGGAAATGTCACTGGGCTGCTGCTCATCCAGGTCCTTTGTGTGGCCATCCGTGTACCTTCTCAAAGGACATGGCCTCCGCCTTCAATGTCAAGCTTGTGACTTTAATGTCCTTAGGCTCCCAGGGCAGAGATCTATACATTCAGCTGATTTGGCTCTATAGAGAGCCAAAGGGCAAGCCCATGCAGGGGCGCTGTGTTAGAGACAGTGGCTCTGTCATCTGCCTGCCTGTGATGTACAGTCTTCTTCCCTATCCTGGAACTCATTCCCTGAACTCTTTTCCCTCCATCCCTGAGGTCTTTGAGAGAATTCAGATTAGTACAAAAGAGACATGTATGATTTGTGAAGCTCACTCCACCTTACAAGGAGCACTAGTTATCTCTGGGAGTAGATTTCTCGTTCTATTTTGAGAAGGAAACAAATTCTTACTTCAATAGTGAATAAATTTTTTTTTAAAAAGTGAATCATCCTCCTGTGAAATATCATGGTAGTTTCTGGTTTTATTGTTTTGTTTGTTTGGGGTTTTTTTGTTTTTTCTCCTTTAGAAGAAAAAAAAGTTAAAGTTTTAACTTGGCACCTTGCTCTATATATCTACCTATCCATCCATCCATCCATCTAGAGAGAGAGAGAGATTCTTTTTATAATTGAAAAACCAATAAAGCTATTTTCTTCTTTTTCATTTAAAAGTAATACAAGGTACAATGAAGCTATTTAAAAAATAATAAAAGTTTAGTTAACAGGTGGTTTTGAAGGCCATTTGAGATTATACCAGCTAGATCTCATAAACTCTAATGTGCTTCATAGATACAAAGTGGAATTATGATTAATAAAATTTGATATTCAAAAGTAATTAGTCAGGATTGTTGTTTATATTGCAAAAATTGTCTTTATAACCTGTTGTAAACTTCTTATAACCAATTAAACTCAGTCAAAGCAAATCTCTCAAAAGGAATAAACCACACATAAAAATAATTGTGTATATGTACATACTCTCCCTGCAAAGGACAGCTTATGAAATTTTTATAAACCTCCAAAACAGATAATATCAAAACTGCTCTTTTGAATACAATCTTACTCACTAGGCATCCCCAGATGTACTGAACTGGCCCCTGGGACATCTAAAATGATCCTTGGGTTTTGTAGAAATAACAAAAAGAGAGGACTTGCCAGTTCTGTAATTTATGGTAAGATGGCAATGGAAGCAAACTTAGGAAACATTCTGAGCCCATTCCTCATTTTCCAGGCCAGGAGCTGGTTTCAAAAAGAAAGAAATGGAACAAATACTTTGCTGACAGTCACAGGGAACTCATGGGTGACGGACTCAGGCTCAAACTTAGATCCTCTGCCTTCAGGGGTAGACTCTTCTCTACCTTCTCTCCTCAGCCCTCCTAATTAAAGAAAGAAAAAAACATCAGAAATGTGTGCCTGAAGCTGTAATGTGAGATCCACCCAGAGAAGGAGAGGTCCCCGACCCTCGTAAGAGTCTTTAAGGGACCGGGTCGCTCTACCCTGAGCAGCAGGCGTCCTGCACCGTCAGAGCTGCCAGGCCTCACACCATTCATCACTCCCTCCTGAACCGCTTTCCAGACCTACACTGGACTTGACTTCCTGACAAGTTGTATATGGTTTCCGTCTCTGAGCTTAGAGTTCATTTTTCTCCCATTTATGGCCCTGCCTTACCCTTTGGCAGAGCACTAAGCACTGTTGTCCTGCTTTGCTTGATTTACCCTGGGCTGTAAGCATCAGCACGCTCCTTCCTGCTGGGTGGCCCACTAAGATCTTTACCCTTCATGCAGGACTCTGATGAGACTGAGGGTAATTCTGTTCCGAAGGACCCAGGCTCAGCACTGTGCAAAAGAGAGGTCCAAACAACCCAGCAGCATTCTTTTGCTGAATTTTGCCCTTCCACTGGAAGTGTGGGCACCCTCAGTGTCACTATGAGCCACAAGGGCATTTGAGTATCTCTCACTCTGCTGGCAGGATCTGCTTTCACACTAATAATTAATATTACTTGGCATTTACAAATGATCTTTCAACTTTGAAAATGCCTCCCAAGCACATATTAATTGACCAGACTTGCCAGCTCCAAATATTTTCACTCTACCTCCCAAGCCTCTACGTATTTACCTAAGCCACACCCATGGCCCACGAGGGACTTTCAGCACAAACTCTGACTTGAGAAGCAGATGAGAGCTCAGGAAATTCCATTTGATCAAGCTTGCCATTTGGAACCCCGTAGATTATCTAACACCGGGTCATGGAAATGTGACTTCCTCCAGTAGGATCTCAAAGGGCCACTGTTTCTAGGACTCTCAGAGAAAAAGAAATGGAATTGTGTATTTTGTTCTGTGTACCACAAGAGATGATATGCATAAAAATTTAAATTCAAAAAGATTTGGTTTCAAAACCCAGAACTCCCCCTTGGGAGTCCCTCAAAGCCCCAGGTATTTCATGAGTTAAACAGAGATGATTATACCTAACTGAGCTCTTATTAAAATGAAAGATAAAGAATCTTATGGTTTCAGGGTAATACTTGGCACCTTGTAAATAACACTCTCTGATCTTTTAATGTTTTACAAAATTCTGTGTTAGGTCTAATTATTACCATCACTTTCAAGACAGTGAAACTAGGCATGTTTATGAACAAAGCCATGGAGAGACTGAATAACATATACCGGACCATATAGCAATTAAAGTGAGGAGCTGGAACTTGGGCCTGGGCAATCTGCTCCAGAGACTGGCCTCTGGACCACCATGCCGTCCTGTCTGTTGGGAGTAGTTCTCAAAAGGACGGCAGCTGTTGACGAGGATGGTGCTGCTTGTTCGAGTTCAGGATTCAGGTGAGGATGCAGCCTGCTCTCTGCTGCCCTATGCCTTGAAACCTTTGTGCTTTTCTTGAATTTGGAAAAACAAAATCTCCTGTGGGCTTTCTTATTTATAGTGATAATAATACGACCAGTAAACATCGTCAGAAAGCATCTGGCACACATTTTCTCTGTTTCCAGTACTTTTGGGCCATTTGTAGAGAGGGAAAACTCCTGGAAACAGGTGATTCTGAGTTGAGCTCCAGTTTCACTCTCCTCTTCTGTCTCCTGCAGAAACTGTTTTCTACTCTATAAAGAATGGGATCCTCGTGTCTTAAGGCAAAGGCGTGCTGGAAGGAAAAAGACGATGTTAAGGTTCTTTGTCAACTCAAAAGTTCTCAAAGTTCTTTATGGTGTTATTGGTGACAACTTATGGTGTTATTGGTGACAACTTCTAACAGAGTGTTTTACTGAGACAAATGTGAAGAGGATGTAAGCATTCCATGAAATATCAACCTTATGGGGGCCTGGATTTACCCCAGCTGCCCGTAAACTGGCAGTTCTCTCTCTTTCTCTTCTTTGGCAGGAATATCACAGCCTTTAATTTGTTCAATTAGCCTTTTGGGAAATTGTTGCTATTGCCTGATCCTGAATGAGACTGGAGAAACATAGGCGTAAAATACAAACGCTGGGAGGGAACACCCCAACATGGGATAAATGCAACAATGGCAGAATTGTTGTTAGGAAATAGAGTGAGCAACTGTTACAGAGGCCAGGGAAGATTTCACAGAGGAGGCACAGTTCTGGGATGGATCTTAATGATTGAGGTGGGTGGAGGTTGGGGTGATGGTGAGGGTCCAAGAAGGGGTAGGACCTTCCTAGCAAAAGGAAGAAAGGACTAGAAGGTGCGTAGGCATGAAGCAAGGGTCACAGTGTGATAGGATGACTGCTGATAAATGCATGTACTTTATTATGCCTGGGAGGGGCAATGCTGGCACGGTGGACAGAGGTGGATCTGGAAGGGCCTTGGTGCCAAAACTCAGCAGCTTGGAATTACATTTCCCTCTGTATTCAGAATGTGCAAAAATGCTCCATTGCCTCCATCAGGTCCCTCTGGCCCCCTTGTCCGGGTTCTCTGACCACGACATGTCTCCCTTCACTTCCCCTCTGCTGCCCCTCCCACCACCACCCACAAGGTACCTGAAATGCTTACAGCAGCAGAGAGTGGGAGCTGCTCCCCAGAGCAGCGGAAAAATAAGCTGCTGAAAGGTTTATTTCCCCGCTCAGAATATTTCTACAAAGGAAATCCACAAGGCTTGTCACCACACACTCTGCTATTTTTAAGCTTCCTGACCAGATCTGCTAGATAGGCCCTTTGGGGATGGTGAGTGGTGGCAGGGAGGTGGGAGTTGCTCTTGGCTTGGGGTCCTCTGGGTCTTCTGGGAGCCCTGCGATTTGGTTTGGCCAGAGAACATTTCTGGAGGTGGGAGTGGGGGGTGTGGGGATGCAATCACAACCCTGTTCTGTGGGCCTTATTCTTCTTCCATAACCACCAGGAACCAACCCCTTGCCTTCTGAAAGCACCAGGTCTGCCAAAAGAAATTAAGCCTGGTTTCCACCTCCCTTAGTAGCACTGTATCCTGGACCAAGCCACAGATAAAGGGGCTTTAATTGGTTTTATACCATATGCGAGGTCTGGGTCATGACTCAGCCGAGCAGATTCCTTTCTCTTCTCCCACATTGACCAAAGCTCAGCCAGATGGGGCTCGTGGGTGGGTGGCTGTAAAGCCAGAAAGGGTACAGCTGTGTGGGTGAAGGGGCATCCTCAGAGTTTCCAGCAATGGTGCTTCTCAGCTCCTGAGGTCCGCAAGCCAGTCCAAATACAAGGTCAAGTGAAAATGTTCCAAGGTTTCTGGGAACTAAGGGTGACATTGTCACGTTTTATCTAAATAATGATGAGTGTGGGTGTCTACAAAAGAAAAGTCATGGCTGTGGATCATTTGTGCCGAGCAGGGGTCATCAGACTGAACTGGTGCAATGATTCTGATGAGAGCTTAGCTGCATGTTTTAACAGGGTTTACCAGGTGTTTGCCACACTCATCATACTCCAAATCACGTGCTGAGGGTATGTGACAGTGGGACCTTCCTCATATTGTACATGAAGCATCGTATGCAGACATCTGAGTGTGTCAGAGTAAAGACAAGACACAGATCTTCTGAGTCCTACATGAGATTTTTATACATATATGTCATACAGTCAGCAGAAAATTTTCACGGAATAGGATGAGTAATAGAACTAAGAGGACTGGTGTTCCTCCAAACCTTGGAGCAATGAAGAAAGTTGCTCACTGAAATAAAACCCATACATAGCAAAGCTAGGATGTCAAACTAAAGCCACCTGCCACAAAAGTGTGCTTTTTCCTACTTGCTAGAGTGTCCTTCACACTCCTTTACCTCTGTTTACCTTCAAACTTAATACCCTGTGCTCTGCCTGGCATACTTCTGAGGATGGCAAAGATAGCGGTGCTCACCTGCTATGAGCGTATTTATCAGTTCTTGCTTCTCATTCCCATTCCCGGCTTCCTCTCTGCTGGCCTGGCCATCTTTTGCCACTACCACTCAGGCTGTTCTACCTTACTACAGTCTCTTTCTCTTCCATTCTACAAGCCCTGCCCGCACAGGTCAGTCATTTGTCAGCAGAGATCTGCAGTAATAAGACAGCATTATCACACATGAAGCAACTTCAGACTGGGGGCAGGTATTACACTTCTGAAAAGCCATGAGCCATTTCTCTCCTCAGGGGCATATATTCCTGCCAACCTCTGCCCACCACAGTGTTCCTGGGACCTTCTCTTTCCCATTTCCTCTAGTCCTCAGTTTCAGGATCAACCAACTGTATTTGGTACTTTGCATTTTGACTAGACGGTAAACATTACTTTGACTTAGTAAGCAAACCACTTCAGAGTCCTTTGTCGCATTAGCCCCACCCCCAACAATACCAGAAAGGAATAATTTCAATCCATGGCTTCTTCTTAGGAGCATAAAACCCTTTTGCAGAGAGCCCCAGAAAGCTTGACTATCAAGTCCCACTTCTACTCCTAAACCAATCACTGGCAAAGGGAAGGAACAAGAAACCAGAAGGGCCCAGGAAAGAGACACTCTCTGCCTCGCTGATGTGGAAGGTGTGACATCTGAAAAAGCTTGCAGGAGTGCATGGGAGAAGATGAGAATGCATTTTAGTGAACCTGTAATTGTTGTCAGCTGTTTCAACAATCCACAAATCATAGTAGCTTCGATCTTTCTTAACTTCCAACATTACACTTATTTACATATTTTATAAGTTCATAGAAGCAAGTGAACAAAGACATTTGATGATGATTTCAAGTTGATATAAGGTGAAAATATAAATTAAAATAAAATTTGAAAAAATATATCATAGGCATTTCTTATGTTTATGGATAAAAGTTCATTTTCCTCCCACACTTAAACATTTCTTTATTTTACACAACTTCATGTCTCAGTCAGGATATGACAAAGGCTGTCCTGAATAACTCTCCCTGAGTAGGAAACCGGGTATCTAGACCCCTTCTGTCCTGTGTTTCTACTGTCCCAAAGCCTCTGCTTCTGGCTGCAGAGGTGAAGGAGAAGTGAAGGATTGAGAGGAGGTGTACTTGATAATTAGCCACATTACTTCCACTTATTTTCCATTGGTCAGAAATAGTCAATGGGCAATTCAAGGGCAAAGAGTCTGGGAAATTCCAAGTCTCTACTCCTAGCAATACAAAAGTGACAGAACTTCTGAAGTTAAAATGTTTTTTAAATCTTTAATTGTTCCACACCAAATCTTTAGGCCAAGTTCAATGTATAATGAATGCTCCTGCTTCCCACCTGTACCACCCTATTTCCCCAGCATTTACTTCAAACATAAATGACAGTATGATGGGCACAGAATTATTTTTTCCATTGCCCAGTGAAAACAACTGAGGGCGAACTTTTTTTCTCATATCCACCCATCTCGTTTCATCTGGATGGAGTTTAAAAACTCTCCACAAGTTATGCTCTAACAATTCTTAGTCTCAAAATTCCATTTTACCAAGTTAAAAAACAATTCTCTAAGCTGCCCTTTTGCAAATAAAAACTCTTCTTCCTCACCATTTTCTCTCTGTTTTGGCAGACAAACAATAATTATATCATAGCTTTGTGGTCTGGGTGTCCTTGACTGAGGCTTGTTGGGGGTGGAGCTAAGAATGAGGAAATTTGGATGCTTTCCAGTAGAATTCTATGGTTTTCTTCCTGTGGTTGCCTTTTGCCTCCAGAAAATTCCAGGGAAATCCAGTGTAGGTGGTGGCTGACAGGAAGTTAAAGATTCCAGTTCTGTCCCTGGTGGAGAGTGCGTCTTATGGCTTAACCACCACAGTTAGTTCATAGAAAGAAGCAGGTAAGTCCCTTAGCCTATTCAAAGACCCAAAGATGATAGTAAGCTTTTAGTACATCTGGGAGGCCCATGACCAAGAATAGGAAATTGTGAGAAACAGCCTTTAACCCAAATTAGAGAGACTGATTTTAAATTTTCTAAAATGACATTCTTAATACTTCTCTGCTACAACTGAAGTTGCCATTTATTTTCATGAAAAGAGCATTGACCTCAGTGTCAGGCTGAAGTTAAAGTTAGAAGATTTTAATTTCTACCCAGCTTTGCTGTGAACAGACTTTGGGACCTTGAGTGAAACAGCCCACTCCCTGAGTCTCCCATACTGAATATTAGATAAAACTGTAGGGGTCTTACCAATGTAAGGAATCACACCTCATTTATCTGTGTGCCCCAGCACTTAGAACTTGGTCTGATATTAAATAGTAATAGCATCATTAATCATTGTGAAGAATTCATGACTGAAATCTATACTTTTTTTTCTTTTAAATCTTATAGTTGAACAACATAATCATCAATCATTACATGCCTGTGATACAAATTCATACAAGCTCCACTTGCTATTCTCGCCTGGTTTCTCATCATCAACATTGTTGAATGTAAGTAATTTTAGGTATAGGTAATTCAGAAGATTTGGGTAACTGAGCTTTAAAAGAAATTTAATGTGATTCTCACAATAGAGAGTCTCCAATTCTGCTAGCCTCAGGCAGGACAATTCATCTCACACTCATTTTCTCACAGAACCTAAAATTAGACACCTTTGTGTAAATAAAGAACAATCTTCCTTTCTTTGATATAATGTGCCTTAAAATATCAATGTACTCAACTTTACTAGGAAGGCAATAGATGATCTAATACAAGGGGCGGCTGGGGAATGTAGGATGGGGAGAAGGGAGAAGGGATGTGGATGGGGGTCACGATGTATGGCACACCTCTTGGGGGTGGGACACAATTACAAAAGAAACTTTACCTAACAGCCACAATCAATGTAATCTAATTCTTTGTACTCTCAATGAATCCCAAACCATAATAAATAAATAAATATGTAGACCCTGGCACCTAAAACTTAATTATGAAAGTTTGTAAGAACTTTATGAATTCACTGCAATTGAAATGTGTCAACAACTTAGTGCACATGGACCTTCTGCTTTTCTGGATCTTATCACAGCCTATTTGGGTGTAGGTTTCAAAGCAGAAACTGATGGGGGCCAAAAAGGAAGAAAGGGAAAGAGAGGTGAGAGAGAGAGACTGAGATGAAACGGGAACAAAATATGTTACCCATCCTGCTGTAAAAGATGCCTGTAAAATTTAAATGTAAATCCATAGAAAGCTGGTTCTGACACTGATCAAAGCATTTCCTATAACTTGGTTGTGGAATGATTCAAGTGCAAATGAAATCTCTAAGTGAAAATTTAATAGAAAACATTTCTTCACTATCAAATAAAGATGATGAGGATAATTATATTAATATAATATAAGTAATTATTGTATGAGGCTTAACAAAATTGTCTTAATTTGGACCACTGTAACAGAACCCCATAGACTGTTTGTCTTAAACAGCACACATTTATTGCCCGCAGTTTTGGAGGCTGGAATGTCTGAGATCACGCTGCCGGCAGATCTGGTGTCTGATGAGAGGCCTCTTCCTGGCTTGTGGGCAGCTGTATTCTCATTGTATCTTCACATGGTAAAGAGAGATGGATCTTCTGTCTCCCTATTTTTATAAGGGTATTAATTCCATCATGAAGGCCCCATTCTCATGACATAATCTGATCCTCACTACCTTCCCCAAAGCCCAAACTCCAGTTATGAGGATTAGAGTTTCAGTATATAAATTTTGGATGACAAGAACATTCAGTCCATAAGAGTAACATATTGTAATCTTTAATATTTATATTAGTGTGATGCCATTCATCATCACCATTCCAAATTCTATTTTAGAGTCCACTGCCTTTACTGAAAGTCTACCAAATCTTCATTTAGTAAGTCGTAAGGGACCTTAGCTGAAACTGAGGCTGTCCTGAATAACTCTCCCTAAGTAGGGATAGTGATAAATGAGTTACTTTTCCACCTTCTGTAGCAGTGGATGCTCAAATTTATCTTTAAGGGCTGATTGTGCCTTTGTTTGGGGTAGCAGGAGGTCCGATACCCTAAGATTCCAATTACTTCAATATAAAGAGAAGGTAAACTACTTTGTGCCTAAGAACATAAACTATTTTTTGCTTTTAGGAAAAACCCTTGGGGTGTGTGTATATGTGTGTGCTTTCTTATCCTTAAGATGTCTCAGTGGGAATTTTGGACTAAATGCAGGAAGAGTCATAATAGTCTTACAGCTTCATATGGTGATTGCTTAGACCAGACGAAAATTGCTTTGCTCATTTTAACCCAACTAATCTTTGTACCAACCTTATGAGGCAGGCACTATTATTTCCCCCACTCTTCAAAGGGGTAGATTAAGACACACAGAAGTAACTTGCCCAGGGTCATACAGCCAGTAAGTACCAGAGCCTGATTCAAACTCCAGGATTTTGATAGACACTCTCACTGGGAAGATGAGAGCTATCTTTTGCAAAATAATAACCCACTGAGAGTAGGTGAGCTGGAGAGAAGGTGTTAAGAAAAGAGATTGCCAATTGGGATCCCAGTTAAAGGGATTCATAATAATGAACTCCCTTAGGTACAGTAATAAATGGCTGAAGTTAAGCTCACATTTTATCAAAACCCACTGGTAGGTTAGTGGCACTTATTAATGCCATGTAATAATTTTATTCTCCTGTGTCCTTGTTGCTTTGTTTATGCTAAGTTCTTTACATGAATTATTCATTTATTCCCTAGAACATTGTTGCATTTCAATGAAAAAGGAAATCAGAAATACACACACAATAGGTTGTGTAGCGTGTAGGACTCTGGGACAAGAAGGAAGAATACAGTAAATTCAGAAAGCTGATTGTGATGTGGACAAAGGTAAAAAGACAATGGCTCAGGTTGGGAAAGGGGCTCTTGTCAGATTCTGGAAACTGATTGTGATGTGGACAAAGGTAAAAAGCTGATGTATCAGAAAGCTGATTGTGATGTGGACAAAGGTAAAAAGATAATGGCTCAGGTTGAGAAAGGGGCTCTTGTCAGATTCTGGAAACATGGGTCATAGTGGTCCTGACATATTTTAGAGCCACCAACATTGACCAAATATTTCATGCCTTGGTAATAGATGTTTGACCCACTCCATGGAAGAGGAGAACACTTTTAGGGACAGTTATCATGAAAAGTCTTGTCAATATCACCAGAGATGACACTAAACCTTCTGCCCAATTTCATGTTTGTGTCTCGTAAAATAAAGGTTCAATTTACATATCTTAAAAGAAAAGACATAAATAAAGGACATAAAATGAGCTATATAGAGTGGGAAGATTATAAACTTATTAAAACTCAATCTTTCATCTTTCCATTAAAATAATAGCTGAATTTCATTTAATGCCAGGATAAATCTGACATCATGGAAATTTTAGCTCCTAATGTCCAGAATTTAATTCACTTTAGATATCCTTAATAACCCTATAAATTATTATTAAAAAGATGCAATAATAAAATTAAAAATTAACAAAATTAACAAACAAAAATGACCCTCGAGTAATTCATTTACTAGGCTACACTTCTTAGACATATTTGAAAGGAAACAATTATTTTTCCCCCATGTGAATACCCTGAAAATATTTCTGTCTACCTCCCTACTGCCTACTTATACATAAATACATATACAAATTATATGTTTATAAATATGCAAGCATATATATATATGTATGTATAGATACACACTAAAGAATATGTTACTAAAAATTAAAATAAGATCAACTAGGACTCCATCCCATAAAGGTATCAGTTAGGGCTCCAAGTTTTCCAGGGAGGGGGCAAAAAAGGAAGTGGATAGAGGCAAAACTTCCATTCCAGCAACAATAAGCCCAGTTATAATGGACAAAATGAGATTTAGACAATAAAGCCATTGTCTTTGCATCTCAGGACACAAGCCTCTCACAGGGTAATTTGGGCTTCCACCTTCTCCTTGTATAGGTGAACATGTGCCCCTAAACATCGGTTTGGACTCAGGCTTGCAGCTGTCCTATGTACCCCACACTATTCCAGGGCACTTAACTCCAGCTCCTATCAACCATTTCTCATGTTGGTAAACAGCTGTGTTTCTCTACTATGTGCCTCTCTTTAATAGCAAGTTATTGCCAGGGTCAAGTTAGCTGTTCTACTGTCACTCCTAGAGCTGCCATCCAACCTTCCACAGATAGATGTCTAATACAAATAAATAACTAAGTGTTATTTATAACACTATAATGACTAAGTGTTGCCGGTACAGAACAGATATAGAAGGAGGCCCCCAAGTCTCCGAGACTACATCATCTTCTCAGAATTGAACTAAGAAAACCCATATGTAGTGGTGGGGCCTACAAGGCTTTCCCAATCTGACCTCTACTTGTCCTTGCAGTCACATCTTTCAGAACCCCCACATACATCCATTCTATCTCTCAGCCAACCTAGGCAACCAACACTGACCTGGGTAACTCAGGCCTTATGCACTTCCTGCCCTTTCACAGATTTTCCCTCTCCCATGGCATTTTCATGTTTCTCACCTGGCTACCACCCCCACCTCTTCAGCCCTTGGCTCAAGCAGCTCAACTGTTCCTGGAGGATTTTTTTTTTAATTGCACACCCACTTACCTCCAAATCAGCCTCCTTTTTAGTCTTCCATGTTCTTCAACTTTCCTCCTCTGCTGTCCTATAGAAAACATCTATTATAGAACTTAGATTAGCAGACACTCTATTATGGACTTTAAAACTGGCACCACTGATTTCCTTCTCTATCTCTGCCACAAGAAGAACTGGACAGAACATGAGTCTTTCACATATGAATGCAAAGGGCCTTATAGAGGAGTAGCTGAAGGTTGGGACTCCATGTCTGCTGCCCAATTAATTGGGAATGAGATAGCACATCACAATTACGGTTAAAGTGACCAGAGAAGCTCCCTATTCTTATTATGATGAAAATGATACATCCTCTGAACTGGAATATAAACAAACCTACCACAAACAGAACACAGTTTGTAAACAGATCCATTTCCTCAGAAGGTGTTTTCCCTGGTGCTCCTTCAAGACTTCCATATTTAACTGCAATTCCCTTCTCATCTCCCCTCATCCCCCAGCTCCCACTCTCCCAGTAAATGTTTCATCCAAACTGGGTTTCTTTTTTTGTCCAAAGTGCACCAAATTTTTACTTTCTTCCAATTCATACACATGGTCTCTACTCTACCCAATGTTTTCCCCAAAAAATATATCTTAAGCCTTAACAACTTCTACTAGTTTTCCTGGCTTCAACTCAGACAGTGCCTCCTACCAGAATACTGTAGACTAGCATTAGATCTACCTTCTCCATCTTCCCACAGAAACCCACACTTCCTTCCATACCGGTAGTTATCACACTTTGTTGTATTAACACATTTATTTGTCTATTATATCCATTGTATTTTTCTTTCTATCCCCAACATCTAAAAAAGTGCAATCATATAACCAATGGGCATGTGATACATTTTCAGAAGGTAAACTGATTTTTAAAAACAAGAAGGAGAAAAAGAAGGAAGAGATGCTTTGATGGGTGCTGCTTCACTTTCTACTACATGTCCAAAGAAATGATTGTCAAAGGCTTGGACATTTCAAAGTAGGAAACTTTCCCATTTACCCAGGACTGAAACAGAAGGTGGTTTACAACTGATTTTTCAAGTCTTAGCTTAACACCTACATTGAAGGAACAGATGACTTAAGCAGACTTCAGAGATGGATTTTTGTTGAAGCATGGTTTGAATCCTACCTTTATTTTCATTGTATGGAAGGACTTACTTTCCCTTCACTTCAATTTAAGTGAATTTCAAAGAGATTAATCAAAGACCCTATATGTGTTTCCTAGAGTTTAGGAGGACACTCAATGGACTCATGACTATCCAGCATGCCATGCCTGAAAAGTGTAAGGGGAGAAGGCAACTGACAGAGCTGGCAGTAGCCAAGTAGAACAGATCAAGAACTCATTGTATGTCACTGACATCGCAAACTTAGCCAGAAGGGAGTCACCGGAACAGGCTTTGTGTAAGAGAGGCACTGAGAAGGCTGACAAAGAAACAGCAGAGACTGTATAGCTTCCTATACCACACAGCACAGCCTCCTTAGCAATCAGACAGAGGCAAACCTACACACACACGCTCCAAGAGAATCATCCTTAAACAACTGCCAAGGCCAGAGAGCACCAGTCCCCACCCACAACAATGCTAGTCCCAGAACCCAATGCTAGGAGAATGGGGACCAAACACCCCACTCTTGGCAAAGGAAAGCACTCCCAGAAACTAAAAATTAAGCTGAGTGAGTCAGAACAAAGAAAAGTCAACTATAATTTACATTTAAGCTAGCCATTGCTAGCAAGCTTCTTGCCTTTTCTGAAATCCTAGCCTGTTGGGGATATAGTTTACAAATGCTCTACTTGGTCTGTGAGCCCTCTGAGCAGAGTAATGGCCATAGAAGAGATTATGCAAGTCATAGAAAATATTTCCTGTCCATTAAACAGGACATTTCCTGTCCATTAAACAGGCAAAGCAGATACCCATTGTGGAGATTTGCATTTGCCTGGGGAAGAGACCAAGGAGTAGCTCTAGCTCTGAGATATGGGCAGAAGAGCTTATATCCCTTATCACAGGGAAAATCCTCTGTGGTGGTGATGGGAGAAAAATGTTTCCCTCCTACTGATCCCTCAGAGGAGATTAACGCAGGCAGCCTTACTCCACAGAGAACTAGCAGAGCTTAACACCTCCCTAGAAATCTCTGTGTGTGACCTCAAGCAGGAGGCTCTCCCAATACAAAGCTCAGATTTCATATTTCTGAAGGCTACCCTTAAGGTTAATAATAATAACAATATTTATATTGTTTATATATATATTAATATATATATATAATAACAATAGGAGCTAATATGATCAATCTGAGAAACTTCTAACATCTTTGTTCCCTCCCTCATCTTACCCTCTGGGCAAATAGACACCAATAAAAACAGAGTGGAGCAAACACTTGATGCCATTGCTGGAATCCCACAATGAGCAATGGGCCCCTGAGCTCCCACTTTTAAGTCTATTGTATGTCTCTTGTTTTCTTTTCTTTCTTTTTTTTTTTTTTATTAAATCATAAAGAGGTAGGTCATGTATACATTAATGCATTTAGAGGGTACAATGTACTGATTTCATATATAATTTGGAATGCTTACTTCATACTGGTTAATATATCTCTCACCTGATTTACTTAATTATTGTGTTAAGACATTTATATTCTATACTTAGTAGATCCGACATGTACCTTGCAATATGCACCATAGGTGTGATCCCACCATTCACCCTCCCTCTACGAGACCTCACTCTTCCCCACCCACCCCTTCCTTCATCCTGGAACATAGTTGTGATCTATTCTTCATATGAAAGTGAGTGATTGTAAATTGGTATCATAATATTACTGAGTACATTGGATACTTTTTTCTCTATTCTTGAGATACTTTACTAAGTAGGATATGGTCCAGCTCCATCTATATAAACATAAAAGAGGTAAAGCCTCCCTCTTTTTTAAGGCTGCATACTATTCCATGGTATACATATATCACAATTTATTAATCCATTCATGGGTCAATGGGCACTTCAGCTTCTTTCATGATATGGCTATTATGAATTGACATCCAATAAATGATCTGGTGTAAATATCTTTGTTATAAAGTGACTTTTGGTCTTTTGGACATACACCTAGTAGATGAAGTGCAGGGTTGAACAGCAGGTCTATCTTTAGATCCCTGAGTATTCTCCACACTTCTTTCTAAAATGGACATATTAGTTTGCACTCCCACCAGCAGTGCAGAGGTGTTCCCTTTTCTCCACACCCACGCCAACATCTGTAATTTTGGGATTTTGTTATATGATCCACTCTTACTGGAGTTAGATGATATCTCAAAGTGGTTTTGATTTGCATTTTTCTGATGATTAAAGATGATGAGCATTTTTTCATGTCTGTAGGCCATGTGCCTATCTTCTTCAGATACCTTCCAAACATAGAAAAAAAAGGAATACTTCCCAACACATTCTATGAAGCAAATATCACCCTGATTTGCAAACCATGAAAAGACCCAACAAGAAAAGAAAATTATAGACCAATATCCTTAATTAATATAGATGCAAAAATATTCAACAAGATCCTAGCAAACAGAATCCAGTAATATGTCAAATGACCAAGTGGGTTTTATCCTAGGGTCTCAAGGTTAGATCAATATGCATAAATCTATAAATATAAGACATCACATAAACAAAATAAAAAACAAAGACGTATTATTCTCTCAATAGATGCAGAAAAAGCTTTTGACAATATCCAACATCCTTTCATGATCAGAACACTTAAGAAAATAGGTTTAGAAGGGACTTTTCTTAACTGATAGAAGCCATCTACAGCAAACTGACAGCCAATATCATATTGAATAGAATAAAATTAAAAACATTTCCACTCAGATCAGGAACCAAGAAAGGTTGCCCATTGTCTCTACTGCTTTTTAACATTGCAATGGAAGTCTTAGCCATCACAAACAGCAAAAGAAGGTGATCAAGGATATCCAAATAGGGTCAGAGGAGATCAAACTTTCACTCTTTGCAGATGATATGATTTTATACATGCAAAACCCCAGGAACTCAACCACAAAACTCTTAGACGAGAACAAAGAATACAGTAACATCTCAGGATACAAAATCAACACTCACAAATCAGTAGTTTTTATATATACTAGAACACTCAAGCTGAAGAAACAGTAAAGGACTCTATTCCTTTTACAGTAGTGCCAAAGAAGATGAAATATTTGGGAGTTTACCTTACAAAGGATATGAAAGACCTCTATAAAAAGAATTAGGAAACTCTGGGAAAAAGAAATAGCTGAAGATGTTAACAAATGGAAAAACATACATACCCAGCTCATGGCTAGGAAGAATCAACATTGTAAAAATGTCCATATTACCCAAAGCAATATACAAATTTAAAGCACCACTGCTTTAAATTCCTTTGATAGAGATTTTAATCCCTATCAAAGCACCACTGTCATACTTTAAAGATATGGAAAAATAGTACTTCATTTTATATGGAACCAGAAAAAATTTCAAATAGCCAAGACATTACTCAGAAATAAAAACAAATTGGGAAGAATCATGCTTCCAGACTTCAGACTATACTATAAATCTATAGTGGTGAAAACAGCATGGTCCTGGCACAAAAATAGAGAGGTAGATGTATGGAACAGAATTGAGAACCAAGGAATAAACCTAGACACTTATCATCATTTGATCTTTGATAAGCCTATCAAAAATATAAATTGGGGGAAAGGATTTCCTATTTAACAAATTGGTGCTGAGAGAACTAACAGGTGACTTGTAGAAGACTAAAACTGGACCCACACCATTCACCATTAACAAAAATTGACTCTGACTGGATAAAAGAGTTAAACGTAAGACATGAAACTATATAGATTCTTGGAGAGAGTACAGGGGAAACACTTGAAGAAATTGACCTGGGCGAATACTTTATGAGGAGGACTCCCCAATCAATTGAAGAAACACCAAAAATACATTACTGGGATCTGATCAAACTAAAAAGCTTCTGCACAGCCAAGAACATAGTAAGTAAAGCAAGAAGACAACCCTCAGAATGGGAGAGGATATTTGTAGGTTATGTTTCTGACAAAGGTTTGATAAACAGAATCCACAGAGAACTCAAACTTATTAATAAGAAAAGAACAAGTAATTCTTACCCTCATTGTGGGTAAGGATCTTGTCTTTCTTTACTGTTGCTTCTAACTCTATAATTCTTCAGTCAATTGCTGCCAGCTTCCACAGGTCTCAGCAGATGCTGCTCTCAGGACAGGACCCCAACACCCTTCCCTGCACAGCTCACCTCCCCCACCTTGACTTACACAGAACTTTCTATAACTGGAGAGGAGAATTAAAAGTATGAGTTGTAGAAAAAGAATAAAAACAATTGATCAAAGAACGCGCAGGCATCTTACTTACTATGTGTTTCTTGAACTAAGAAGGGAGGAAACTTCAATTGTAGTCAAGTTTAGCATTTTGACTAAAAAAGGGAACAGATTGCTAAAACAAAATGTATTGTGGATTGAAATGTATAGAAGGCCCATTTTCTCTAAAAGAGAAACACAATTGGACTGCCAGAGATTCTCATCTAAAGGGGAAGAGACAAAGGAGTCTATGTGGAATCCACAGGAGAACTTTGAGAGAAAGATAGCCTTTTTATGATTTCCCACACCTATCCTGCTCATCCAACATGACTAAAGCAGAAGAAAGTAAGGGAGAGAGAGAAAATGTTTCAGGATAGACATTGTCCCATTGGCAAGAACATACCATCTGTTGTTGTTGTTTCTTTCTTCCTTTTCGGTAACTTTGTCCTTGCCTTGCAAAAGGCTAACTAAAAAGTCATGGCTCTTGCATGAGCCAATAAGGTCTTCAGTGACCCATTTTCCACTCTGTATTTTCTAATCACCTGCTCCCTGGTAGAGATAACTCCCCTTGCAACATTTATTTTTACTGTGGAAACAATCAGCTGGCTATCAGGAAGGCTCAAGCCCACAGGGTAACCACATTCTAAGTAGGAATTAATCAAGTGCTATTACACTTTGGTCTTAATTTTCTTGGACTTGCTTAGTATGAGGGTTCCCACTTGGTCATTTCCAGACACCCTGACCCAGTGGAACCAACATAGACAATATGGGATCAAATTCAAAATCCTTGTCTCATTCTAATGGGACTCTTTCTGAATCTTGGTGTGTCAGCTTCTTGGAAATATTTATTTATTTACTTATTTATAGACAGAGTCCCACTTCATTGCACTGGGTAGAGTTGCCATGGTGTAAGCCTACCTCACATCAACTCATAGCTCCTGGGCTTAAGCGATCTTCTTGCTTCAGTTTCCTAAGTAGTTGGGACTAGAGGCACCTGCCACAGGGCCTGTATAATTTTTTTATTTTTAGTAGAGATGTGGTCTTGCTCTTGCTCAGGCTGGTCTCAAACTCCCAAGCTCACATTGGCCTTCTAAAGTACTAGTATTATAGTCATGAGTCATAGTGCCTGGCCCAAGAACTTCTCTTTAAACTCCCTTGAAACTTTCAGATATTTTAAAACAAGTCACTGCCATTTTGAAGGTTTCTCATTTGCCAGGTGTTGCATCTGTCACCTCTTATTTGGGCATTACAACCCTATAAATTAGATATCAGTGCCACTGTTTTATGGAGGAGGCAGCCAAACCTAAAAAGGGCCAGGCGTCTTTGACAAGAGCTCAGCCAGTAAGGACAGTCAATACTCAATCCCAGGCCCACTGCATCAAGTTGCTTTTCTCCCTTAGATTGTCTTTTTGGCAAGAGTGGGGAAGAAATTTTCTGAACTTTGCAAACCCTGTTTTCTTAAGTCTGGGCCATAGGAAAACTCACCCACCTAATCTTAAGGAGTGGCCTCCCTGCCTACCCAGCCCAATACCTCAAAAGTTACTTCAGTATCTGGATGGAAAGCTCTGAGAGTTTCAGCAAGCCACTTTCACCCCTTGGTGGAGGGCAGCTGCTAGAATCAACCAAGGCTGGTGAGTTGCCCTCGTAAACCAACCACCGCAGGCAGTAGAGATGCCCAAAACATCTTGGCCCAGGCCACCTGGACATAGAGCTTTCCAAAAAACAGTTTTCCCTGTTTGACAAGCAAAGAAAAGATTCTAGGGGCTTTTAGCATATACAAATGATATGTGTTTCTAAGAAAAATGCCATCCTAAAAAGCCTGTGGGATATCATTGCACTCAAGGGAATTCCCTGTCCAGAGAAAATCCTAGAGTCAGCAGTAAACTTCACTCAAGAATCAACACATTTCTGTATCTAAATTAGCCTTCCTAATGTTTACAGATTTTTCTATGTCCTTGTTAACTGTGAATCATACTGAATGTTGATTTCAGCCCCCTCCCAGTAGATGTAAG
Source organism: Arctocebus calabarensis (assembly GCA_963573935.1). Lineage (NCBI taxonomy): Eukaryota > Metazoa > Chordata > Mammalia > Primates > Lorisidae > Arctocebus > Arctocebus calabarensis. The sequence continues at coordinate 24,712 of CAUYON010096609.1, forward strand.
CTGAGTAACTGTCATTCTTTCTGGAAAATGATGCATTCTGGAAACACAAAAGGGCTTCTGGTACAAGGTCTGTGTGAGGTCCCATTGGAAAAAAAGGTACAACTGCTTTTGAACTCACAGATTTTAGTGATAAAAAGTAAATTTTAATGGCTCTTTAATTAATAGAATATTCATGTTGAGTCTGGAAAAACGCCATCTTCAATACCTCTCAGAAAAAGATCAGAGATGCTGTATAGTCTTCCTGTGGGGTAATGTGTTTATAATCCAGAAAGCCATGGAAACACAAATCTATGCAGGTAGTACACAATTATATGTGACTTATCACCCATTGAGCCAATTATCTACATTACACAGAGCTTTTTCCAGGATAAAAGACCCTTGGGATAAACCTGATTTAAAAAATATATATATATATAATTTTAGCATCTTAAGAATAGTCCCAAAATGGCAATATTTTTGAGCTTTTTTCTCCCTGTGCAGAATGTTTTCTTCTAACTCTTCACTCATCAAGGCTCAGGTCAGGTCTCCCCTCCCAGAGAAGTCTCAAAATACTTCCCTAAAAGCAGAACTACTTCTCAGTTGTCTTGTGGGGATTTTTTTTTAAATGCAAATTATTTGATGAATCAGTGAAATTAGATGCTTCTTGAGAGCAGAACATGGTGAAGAGTACTCAACTATGAGTGAAGTTCCTTTTGTTGGTGGCTTATTTTGTGATTTTAGACAGATCACTACTTCTCTTCTCTGCTATACCATTTATTCTAATCAGCAAAAAAAAAATTAGTTTCCAAAGTCCAATAGAACTTTAATATTTAGTTGTTTTACTGCTAAAACTATATGATCCTATTCATTTGTCCCCAACTCTCTGTACCCGTAAAAAGCATAAGTTTACCAGTCTATATAGCCCCCATGAAATCAGAGACACTGCCCAATTGCTTATTGTCCTTATCTTTAATCCCTAACACTGTGTGACACACAGAGCTCAGAAGACATGTCATCAATGAATCAACACACAGCTCATCAATGAATTAAAATTCACTGAACACCCAGAATGTCCCAGACACTGTGCTAGCCACTTAATGTGCATGGCTTTTAACAGTCTTCATAACATGAGCAAAGTAGGCACAGTCATTCCAAGTTAATGAAGAAAGATAGCAGAGTTCAGGGAGACTAATTTAGTAATGTTCCAAGTGCTACAGCTGTGTGTGGTGTGGCAGATCAGCTCCCCAGTTTGCCTGGCTCCTACACCTGTACCTCCCCCCACTACATACCTCAAGTCTCTAAACCTCAGAAAAACAACACCCACACTCACACCACCATGTTTTGTGCTGCTGTAAGAAAGGGGCTTATTTGCCCTGATTGGGATGGCAACAGTACCCAACCCTAATTTGAGGGACAAAGAACTACAGGAGAGGTTGGGTTTCCCACCAAAGCCTCCCTGGGCAAATCGGCAAGCCAGAATAAAGTTGCAAAAGGAACCGGGAAATAGCATGCATGATGAGATGAGGTTCTTTAGGTTTGTGATCAGGAAAGCCTGAGGCTCTTGCTGCAGCTGCCAGGCCTGCAGATTAAGCTTCTTTCTTTCTTTCTTCAAAAGCAAGAATGCTGAGACCCTAAACTTGTTTTCTTTTAAAGGCTATAAGCCTTTCAGGAAACAGCCTTCTCTGGGAACCTGTTCATTACAGAAAGCCCCTTGAAGAAGTGCCAAAATTTAGTTAGCAGGGACGGTGTAGGGGAGGGCGAAATGTGGGGTTGATTCAGTACAGCCATTTGATGGTGTAAGTGCCTTTTTCAAGGGAGCAGAGAATAGCCTGGCGCCTTCTCAGCCATGCAGAGCACATAGACTCCTGGGAAAGCAACTCACACTTGGGTAAAATGTGGCTGGAAACAGATCCTTGTAAGTAGTGTGGATGAAGAGTTTAATAATTACAAGAATAACTTCCATATCTGGAGGACTCCAGGTACTGAGCTTTCTGTCATATTTAATGTCATGACCACCCTGTAAGTAGATATAATCACCTTTATAAAGGAAAAAAACGAAATGAGAGAAAAGATTTTCAAAAGTCTAGCCAGAAACAAAGCATTATTTGAACCCCAGTCTAATGATGAAGTCCACATTACACTGCCTCAAAACTCAATGTCTCTGACTAAAGAGAGCTCTAGCTCTGAAAGATTAATTTGAAGCAAATGAGCATGCAGGATGGATGGACAAAGTGAAGGAACATTTCCCTGAACTAGGATTTCTTATGGGCCAACCATGAGTTCACTGTCCTTTAACAGTTAAAAGGAGGAACCCAGAGCTCTTAGGTATGTAACTACTTCCAGCCCTGGTAGTAGGACAACCAGGGCTGGAAGACAACGACAAGAAAGGTGCCACTTATTCCGGAGTGTCATTCACGTGTGTGGGCATCAGAACATGAAACTTCATCCTTAGCACCATATCCAACTTTGCCATGATTTTATTACCTATCTAACTATGAGAAAGTGCTTAACTTTTTAAGAACTGTGATTTCCTCATTCGTGAAATAAGACCTAAGTGGTATCTGGCGGGGCTACTGTGAGGTCATGAAACATTCTAAAGCAGAAGCCAAACAGAGTAGATAATCATTACAAATGCAGTTCCTGTGATTACCGAGGGGCTTTATGTTGTTGTTACTGATGATGTTATTATTCAAGCTGCTCCTTTTAAAATTATTTTTATGCCAGAAGAGATGAGAACATAGGCACCCTGGCACAAATTGATTTCTCACACTAAGTAATAATCGATGGCTTAATTCAAAGCCATATTTAATAATTAAAACGATGATGTGTAATATTTACTAGGGGCTTAACAGGTGACTGGGATAATCTTAAGCTTGTTTACTTGCCTTCCATCATGTAATCCTCACAGACACACTATCTGGTGGTAAAAACAATGTTGTTCATTTAGAAGTTAAAACTGGGGAATAGAGAAGATAACTTATGGCTTCCAAAGACCCAGAAATAGTGGAGATTTGAGCCAGGTTTCAAGTCCAGGAAAACTGACTCAGACAGTCTGTTTATGATTTGTAGAAATTGTCTGTATATATTTGTACACTATTCCTAAAGCTACCATTCCTGGTGAGAAATGACTTGTGGCAGGTGGGTTCCGTGATCCTCATACCCATTTCAGCAGAACTGCTCTTCTTCATTTTATCTGTAGAATTTTCACAAAATACATCATTTGAAATAAGGACTCTGAAGGGGATGAGGATTCAATAAGCCTCAGTCTAGATAGAGTGTGCTTTCTGGAAAGGAGGACTGAACTCCAAATGACAGAGAAGGACAATGAACACTGTGTGTTATCAAACAATTTGTACAAGGTCATCCCCTATTCATGTTGGTACTAAGAGGGGGACTTTTTTCATCGGGACAGCTTGAGATAACTCAGGTGTGAAAGCCTCCAGCCCCTCAGCAGAAGTTTCAGCACTCCGTTTGTGAACAGCAGCCTGCAGCTGGGTTCCAGGAGCCCAGGGTCTAGCCAAGGAAAAGACAGTTTGTGCTTCCCAGTGGTTCGGTGGCAGGCCTTGCAGGTGTAGGCAGATGGTACGAGTTAGAACACATTATCCCACAATCATGAATATTCAGTGTTCTTTCTTCTCATACCCATCATGTAAAGGCGTTTTTGTATGCTTCTGTACTTCTTGAAATTTCTTCTCAAAATATCCATTAATTTAAAAAGAGAATGAGAGTTAATCCTGGGACAGACAATGTCTTTAAAGAAATAGAGGGATATTCCTGGGACAGTTTACGGTAATCTCAAAAGATCTTTGGTGTCACGTGTTATATCTTAAAAAGGCAAAACAGTTACCGTATACACATGACTGAGGCTCAGGTTTTGAAAAAAATCCATTCTTTGACATCTAATGGTTTCCATGTCAGCTTTAACAATTATGTTAAAGAATATAACATTCTTTAATTATGTCAAAGAATGTTATTCTATTTGTTGTCATGGGATTTTTTTAAATTTGTTTTTGTTGCTTTATTTTACCTAATTTTATTAGTGTGTGTTTCTATGAGTGAAGTAAGAGAAGGCTCAAGTGGTCAAATGACTAAATAACTCCAAAGAGCTCTTCTAGGCTAGAATCAAGTTATTTTTAAATTGTTATTCTTTTGCAAGAAATTTTGTCAGCAAATTTATTTTGTTAATGGCCCACGTCTGAATGAATTAATGAAGACCAACTTGACATCATGAGATATTATAGAGAATCATTAGTGAATTCAATGTTAAGGGTTTTCTGAAGAGTGGAAAGGTTAGGGTCTCGGGCATCTCCTGTAGCATACCTTGATCAGATTATTCCCTTTCTCTTTGCACCCTGGAAATAAAGAACTCTCTGCCTGGATAATTCTTTCTATGTGGGTTCTCAAGAGGAGCCAGGAGTCAGGATTCTTCTCCAAATTGTTATAACTCTCCTTAGATAAAGACTTCCTCATATTACAGAAAGAGGGCCTCAAGTGGTGGCCATTTTTTCATAAATAGATGAATCACTATTTTCCCAAATCAGATCCTTCCACTGTATATGTTTTCTCAACAAATGGCCCCCTTCTGATCCCAAACAAAATCCTGAGTCAAAAATCTTCAGTGGATCAAACCACTTTAATATCTTCTTTACCATAAAAATTTAATTGATTGGCAGCGCCTATGGCTCAGTGAGTAGGGCACTGGCCCCATACCAAGGGTGGTGGGTTCAAATCTGGCCCTGGCCAAATTGCAACAAAAAAAAAGCCGGGCGTGTAGTGGGCACCAACTACTTGGGAGTCTGAGGCAGGAGAATTGCCTAAGCCCAAGAGCTGGAGATTGCTGTGAGCAGTGAGGCCACAGCACTCTACCGAGGGTAATCAAGTGAGACTCTGTCTCTTAAAAAAAAAAATATCTAATTGGTTATCTACTCCAGGCAGTTCTAACACACACATTTTCCCTTCAGTTGTGGAAAATCTGAAATGGTTAGTCACCTTAGGATTCCCTTCCAAACATGCTTATGCAAGTCCTTGTCTTGAGCTTTGCTTTGGGGGAAAACCCAAAAGATATGTGAGTAATGCCAGAGAGTAATTTCTTATTAGAACTTCATTCTCCATGTTCTTCCTTCTCTTTCACTGGCTTGCCCCATACAATTCATATACGAGGGAATTGTAGCAGCTTCAAGGGTTTGTTTGTTTGTTTACAGGCTTGATATTTCTACACATTCTCCATAGGCAGAATGGAATTTCTCATGCATTATGCAATTATTTGCTCCTTTGCATAAGTATTTTTGTGACTATTACCCTGTATGGTACTTTACTAATTTTTAAACTATGAAAATTTGTCTTCAAGTGAAAGTTACACAGATACATAAAATATGTAAGAGATAAAATTGGAACTGCTTTGGCTTAAGTTAGAGATCAAAGCACTAAGCATTCCTGCAGTATAACCCCCACACACATATATAAAAGAGAGACAGACAGAGAGAGGAGAGGGGTTTGATCCAGAAAGAATTCCTAAAACCTTTAGAGAATCAAAGAAACATAGTTGAAAAATCAGTGTCTTGTGTATAATACCTGAGGTCTCTCAGCTCTTAAATAAGATAACATACAAGGTATAACAGACTTGTCCAGTGCCCACTTTATTCCCTCAACTCACCTGTAATCGCAGTTCTCGTTGTAGACATTTGCATTCAACTGCTTCTGCCAAAGGCTCCTCAACAGGAGCCACAATATGTCTTCTAAGGTCTGCCCCAGAGATTTCTTTGACATCCTAAGATACAAGCAGATAAAATACCTCTGGTATTAAAGCTTTTGAAACCAACTTTCAACTGATGGGGAAAAGAGCTACTGGGTATATGCTCCAGGACCCCATTTCCCAGAGAACAATTCTAAAGTGCATGATACACAGAGGCCCAGCTGAAATGGAGTCCCTTGGTTTCATAATCCACACTCACATTAGCGTGTACCCTGGCCTGCTCTTGCCCCCTGGCTCCATGGTCATCTCATCATCAGGATAGTTTCCCAGGACATCTCTCATTTAACTGAAAGTTTTACAACCCAACCTCCCCTTTCTGGTTATCAGAAAAACAGAATTGTTGGTCACCCTATATTATTACTTTCCAAATATTGTCACCCAAGTACTCACCTTGGGCTCTGCTTTGGGAGGAACCCAAACTAGGACACCTAACTAATGTTGGAGAATAAGTTCTGTCTTTAGGACCATCAGAGCTGGAATCAGTTGAGATGATAGGCTGTGACTAGCTGTGTCACCAAGGGCAAGTTACCTTATTTAGAAAGTTCAGCCTCTTTACCCGGAAAGTTGAAATACAAATCTGCCATTAGCAGACCGAGCAATCTATTCACCCCCTTTTCACAGAGAAATAACTCCAATTATTATCTTAGCACATGGCTGTCCAGAAGGAAGGTTATACTTTTAAGTATCCTCTGTAGCTAAGCACACCTATGTGGCTACCTTCTGGATAAGCTACAAGCAAAAACATGGAGAGGCAGCTCCAGAGAGCTTTCTTGGAACACATCTAGTATATCCCCATGACATTCTTTCTTTCATCTCTTTGTTCTTGATGCTGACAAGAATGCAGAAAAGAAGCTGAGGCGGCTCATATCTGTAATCCAAGCACTCTGGGAGGCTGAGGCAGGAGGATCACTTGAGCTCAGGAGTTCAAGAACAGCCTGAGTAAGAGTGTGATCCCATGTCTACTAAAACTAGAAAAACTAGCTCAGTGTTGTGGCATGTACCTGTATCCCAGCTACTAAGGAGGCTGAGGCAAGAGCTCTCTTGAACTCGGGAGTCTGAGGTTGCTGTGAGCTAGGCTGATGCCATGGCACTTTAGCCTGGACAACAGAATGAGAGCCTATAAAATATATATATATATATATATATATATACAGACAAGATATCTAGAACTCTAGTAGCCAAATTTGAGCTATGACGTGACCAGGGCTATTAAGATAAGTATGCAACAAAATTAAAACTGCCCAGGTACCTGAAACTCTCTTTATCCATCACATTAGTATCACCATGATGGCATCTACTGAATGCAAGCTTGTCCATGAGGAAAAAGGAAATTTATATCTTGTTTATATCTTTGCTATTCAGAGGAAGGGGAATGCCAATATTACTCTCATCCAACTTTAATCCTAGTAAAAATTCTAGCTTTTTCCATTTTTTGGTGCAGATTAAAAGAGATTTAGTGTGTAAACCACTTCTCATGATGCAGAGCACATAGTTGGCATTCATTGTGGACCACATCAGCTACAGTGGTGGAAGTGATGGGGGAGCAGTGAAGCAAGTTCAGGGGACTCAAATGAGAGCAATTTTCCATTTTTTTTCCTTCCTCAGATCTGGCTCCACTCAATCTTTCCAGTCTAGTCTGACTCTCTTCCCCCCACCAGATACACAAGACTATATGTAGCTCATCATTTCCTCAAATATATGTCCATTTGTCCAAGTAGCTGGATAGATTCTATCCCCTTTGCCTGCATAGCACTCTCTTTCTTTTTATTTTATTAAATCGTAACTGTGTACATTAATGTATTTATGGGGTACAATGTGTTGATTTTATATACAATTTGGAATGCTTACATGAAATTTGTTAACATAGCCTTTACCTCATTTACTTATTGTTGTGTTGACATTTATACTGTACTCATAATAGTTTTGATATACACCCCTGCATTGTGCACAATAGGTGAGGTTCCACCAATTACCCTCCCTCCTCCTAGCTTCCCCCTTCCCTCCCCTCTCCCTCCTCTTCTCTCCTTCATTCGTATGAAAGTGTGGGTGATTATATACTGGTTTCATAATAGTACTGAGTATACTGGATACTTTTTCTTCCATTCTTTAGATACTTACAAAGAAGAATATGTTCCAGCTCAATCCATGTAAACATAAAAGAGGTAAAAAAAAAAAAAAAAAAAGTTATTTTACGGGAGGCGCCTGTGGCTCAGCAAGTAGGGTGCTGGCCCCATATACCGAGGGTGGCGGGTTCAAACCCGGCCCCGGCCAAACTGCATCAAAAAATAGCCGGGCATTGTGGCGGGTGCCTATAGTCCCAGCTACTTGGGAGGCTGAGGCAAGAGAATCACCTAAGCCCAGAAGCTGGAGGTTGCTGTGAGCTATGATGGCACAGCACTCTGCCAAGGGGAACAAAGTGAGACTCTGTCTCTACAAAAAAAAAAAAAGTTATTTTACAACAAAGATATTTGCATCAGAATGTTTACTATAGCCCAATTCATAAATACCAAGTCATGGAAGCAGCCCAAGTGCTCATGAATGGATTAACAAATTATTATATGTACACCATGGAATATTATGCAGCTATAAAAAAGATGGGGACTTTACATCTTTTGTGCACAGCACTCTCTTATCTGCTCTGCAACTGCCCTGCCTCCATGTTCCGGGAAGGATGAAGCACTGATTTCCTGTGCTTCCACAGCATGCCATGCAGGGCACTTCCACCACTCCACCCCCACTCTCCTGTACAGCATCCATGACATTGGATTCCCATTCTCCTATCTAGAATCTGATATGAATCTTGCAATTTTGAAGCTGGTCTAAATTTTATTTATATAGTAGGAAATACAATACAATGTGCCATGATTATATTGTGATGTCTTTTGTGAAACATGTTATCTCCAAAACCTAGGGAGCAAAGCCTCTGATTAGTGAGATCCTTTGAAAGGACTACAATTCTGAAAATGTGCAAACCTATTAAGAAGATTTGCTTTGGGAAGGAAACCTAGAGGAAGACAATAAAATGGCTTCCTGTTACAGGGTGGCCAGGTAGTGTAAATCACTACAGGAGAGTGAAGACATAGGTAGTCAAATTCTGAGCTGAATTTGTAGCCAGCAGCACTTTCTGATGATGCCAATGATAATACCACATCATAAGTCTGCATGCAAGGCAGCTCACATCATAATCACATAATAATAATAATGATAAGAATAACAACCAGAGCCAGTATTTATTGAACACGTATTATGTGCCAGGAAAGATGCTAAGCACTTCATCACGAGTACGTATTTCATTTTGTTCTCATTCTATGTACATGTATATGACACAGACTCTTTCTCTCTCCATTTTACAGATAAACAGTTCTGGAAAGCTTAGAGACTTGTCTGAAGTCACAAAAAGAGTGGAAACTCAAATGCAGATTCAATAAGCACTATAGCAAGACTTCTCATCACTTTGCCATCACGTGTTTCCTTGCATATAATGCCCAGCACAAATTCAGTTTCATTCTGAAGACTGGACTTTTTTTTTTTCCTTAAGGCCACAGCATTTTATTAGGCCAAGATAGGTCAAGAGGCCCCAGGTTCAAAACTAGCATAAGTTAAATACAAATCATATGGCAGTTAATGTGTTAACCTCCTCTAGAAAGAAGTCTGAGCTCCCTCTCTTCTGTTCCCTCAGTACTGAGCACACCCATCTATTAGGCCACTCAACAGGCTATATTATAGATATTAGTTTAAATGTCTATCTCCCCTACTTGTCTGAACTGAATGCCTCTCCTCTGGAGTCACAGTTTGCATTATGTGTCTTTGTTTATCCAAGACCTGATAGAATGGATTATACATATAGCTATTTATTAAATTTAGTAAATAATGATGTGCAAAACAATTTAAGCTTCTTGAATTGGCGTGAGTCTTGTTATCTCCACCTGTAAAACCGGTAAAGTTCTCCATTCCCATTCTTCAATGTCAAGCAATGATTAAGGCTTCATGAGCTAATACATATGGGCAATTGGCACTTCATGTACCAATACATGTGGGCATTCCCCTCTTGGGAAAATGTTACCCTATTATTATAAGACACTATTAAAAAGGGACCAAAAAAGAAAATTCCTGCTGTCTTAACATGATCCAGCTGCAAGAGACACGTTTTCATTACAACAGTGGAAAGTTATTGCCTCTAGTCTGGAAACCAGCACGTTGGTCTGGAGGTCCAGGATGCAGTCTTCCTTGTGTATCACTGTAAACTCCAACCATGCTGTGCAAATGCACGCTATCCCTGTGTGAAGGATGCTGTCCTTGTGTCTCACCACCAGGTATACAGTCACTGTCTGGTGGGCACATTGCCAGGTTGGCCATCTGTGTTGTGCCTGGTTGCTAGGGCACAGACAGGGAGCTATGTAGTGTCTTGCTTTCACCCAAGTCACAAAAAGCCTGGAGCAATGACAAAGGCTGCTGAAAGCACTGACGTGCCAAGGAAATGTACATATTTGGCTGAATTCACAGAACTGCCATCGAAGCCTGGCGTAGAAAGCAGGGAATTGTGTCCAGGATCTGTAGTCATGGGACCCTGCGTAGACATTTACTTCTCTCAACATGCAAAATCCTCCCTTATAAATAAGATAAACCCCAAGTTCAATGTTTTCCAAAGAGCGTGTGCGCTACTGGCAGTATATGAAATGTTTACAGGCACTATGTGGACAAGCTTCTAAATGTTTTAGCAGTTATGAATTGTTACAATGTGAGATAGTAATCATATCGAACATTTAATATCACTTAATAACTTTGAATTAATATAAAGGGAATAATAAAGTTTTTAAAGTTTCTTTTCTCTTTGTTTTGAAAAATTTTTTTAAAGAAATAATCAACGTAAGAAAATATGAATACTGATAGACAGGGAGGGGATATCATAGAAACTCTAAAGCCAGAACACAAATGACTGGGGTTGAGTGAGTTGGATGGGGTGGACATTGCTAGCATTTGAATCTGCAGTTCTACTACCAATAGCTAACTGGGAAAATTATCTGGACAATGTAGGCAAAAGCAAATTTATTCTGAAAATGACTCAATTTATATAGGCCAAGTCCACCCAAATAAACATTTTTGAACACTTGCAGGATAGCAGGCATTAGGCGGAGTGTTGTAGATGTGAAGACAAAGAAGATAGGGTTTGGCACAGCCTAACACGAGACACACCTGGGAAAATAAATTTTAGTGTGATATTTATAATAGTATGAAGTAATATGGGAGCCAGAGAGAGAACACCAGCCCTGCCTGGGAGAGAGAAAAAGCCAAAGCTGTCTCTGCAGGGGAGGTGAAGCCTAAGTGAACATCATCTGAGTATGGAAGAAGAAGACACTCCAAGCCAAAGGAAAAACATGTGACAAAGTAACAAATCTTACAGACAAATTGTATTTTATCATTCTGTGTTCTATATAGAACACAAGGTACCGTGTAACAGTTCCGTGTGCTTTATAAGGGAGAGATCCAGGTGTTGGGGAAAGTTATAGACAATTCCCAATCTCAGGTTCCTTCGACTATATCATATTATGTTTGCCATTCATATGGGAAACCTCACCAGCATGTAGGTAATAATGCTTGCTGTGGTTTGATTAGACCCGCTCAATCTGTGTCTTGGGAAACTTCATTCCCAATGCAACAGCGTTAAGAGGTGAGACCTCTAAGCAGCGATTAGGTCATGAGGGCACTGCCCTCCTGAATGGATTAATGTTGAGAGGGGGAGAAAGTTTATCATGAGAGTAGATGCTTTATAAAAGTGAGTTCAGCACTATGTTTTTCTCTGTGTGAGCTCTCCCACCGAGCAATGCCTTCCTCCATGCTAACTCCAGTACCTCACCACATGCAGGCCTCAGTCTGATTTCCCAGGCTCCAGCACTGTAAGCGAATGAATTCCAATTCTTTATAAATTATCCAATCTCAGATATTCTTTTCTAGAGACACAAAATGGACTAAGACAATGGCATTCCCAGCTTATTTAATTCTTAACCCACTGAGCATGAAATACTAATCAACCAAAGAAGGAATAATGAGTTCTGCTTCTTAAAGGTATCTCCTATCCCAGGCAATTTCTAGACTTCATATTACTTCAATTTTTTAATAAAAAAGCTCTGTAGAATAATTTTTCAAAATATATTGTCTTAGTTATTTCAGACAGAAGTTACAAAATTACAGGAACGCTCCCTCTTGTTCCCTTGCCAGTTTATATATAAACACATTCTTCAGAAGGAAAGACACTAGAACAGGGGTTCTCAACCTGTGGGTCACGATACCTTTGAAATAATAAAAATACATCCTGCATATCAGATATTTACATTATGATGCATAACAGTAGCAAAATTACAGTTATGAAGTAGCAACGAAAATGATGTTATGGTTGGGGGTCACCATAACATGAGGAACTGTATTAAAGGGTCATGGCATTAGGAAGCATTAGGAAGGTTGAGAACCACTGCAGTAGAAAGATCCTGTTCCCAGAAAAAATGTTATTAGAGACAGGGTATGAAGGATGCATGTGGACTCTTGATGCTGAATGATGGTACTGATTAATAAGGCCCTGACATTTGGAAATTCACAGTCGGGGAATGCTTCTTAAGAATTTTACTCTGGTGAGGACAGTTAATCCAATCAACAAGATTTCTCCTCTTTCTCTTTCAAGATTTTAATGTGAATGACCAAAACAAAATACCAAAAATTAATCTACATTAGACTTTTAAAGACAAAAGGCTGACATAAAAATAACATGTTTTTCCTATCCAAACATTAGCTATTCTCAGTCAAAACAGATCTTGGCCACTGACTTTGGATAGGTGCATGTGACACGTAGGAACAGGAAGGAAACTGCGTGGAAGCCAAGTGTGAAAAATGTTGACCTGTAAGAATGGAAAATCCAAGGAAGAAAATAGTATCAGGGTCTTCACATAAACAAAGAACATTTTCAGCCTAAAGGAAGAGTCTTACAGCAGAAAATTCAATCTAGGGCATGTTATGATGAAAATACCAAAAAATACTATGAATTTTGGAGTTAGGAAGAAAGGAATTTTAATTCCACTGTGTCCTTTCACAGTTGTGCTACCTTGAGGCTCTCCTTTGTCTCAGTTTTCTTACTTGTGAAATGGGGCTTGTCTCAGTCCATTTTGTGTTGGACTGAGTAATTTATAAAGAAACTATACTTACTCCTCACAGTCCTGGAGAATGGGATGTGCGAATCTGAAGGGCTGGCATCTGGGCAGGGCCTATGTGCTGTGTCATCCCAGGGAAAGTGAAAGGGCAAGAAAATGCATACAAGAGTGAGGGAGCAAGAAAGCAGAAGCCACTTTATTACAGCCCACTCTCGCCATAACTAACCCACTCCTGCAATAATGACATAAATTCATTCATGGAGGCAGAGCCCCCATGTCCTTTTCACCTCTTATGGGCCCCATCTCCCTTCACACTGTTGCCACGGAGATCAAGTTTCCAACAAGTGCACTTTAGAGGACACATTCAAAGCATAACAGTGCACAGTACGTACCACAAGGATCATTGTTAGAATTCAGAAGAACTTGGTAACAAGAGATAGTGGGTGCTAAATCAGTAGTCTTCAAACTTTTTGGCACCAGGGTCTTGTTTCATGGAAGACAATTTTTCCACAAACTGGGGATGGGGTGCAGTGGGGGGAATGGTTTTGATATGAGTCTGCAAACAATTGATTTATTAGAGTCTCTGTGCACTTGAACTCTCTGTTAATGATAAGCTGTATTTGCAGCTGCTCCCCTGTGCTGCTTCATCTCCACCTCAGATCATCTGATTTTACAGTCTCCTAAGAAGTGCACAACCTAGATCCCTCACTGCTCCTATATAATGCCACCACTCATCTGAGAGAAGGCTGAGCTCAGGCAGTGGTGTATACAATGGGGCACAGCTATGATAGAGGTGTAGCTTTGGCTCCCTTACCTCTCACCTGCTGCGGTGTGGCCTAGTGCCTAACAGGCCACAGACCATTGCCAGTGCCTATTGACATTTGGTTGTGTGAGGGCTACAGGAGACTCTGGATCTCTCCATCAATACTTACATTCTGTTTGTTTTGCTTAATGGGAAGTATAGTGCTATATTATCTATCTCCTTAATGCTGATAGATAATTGCTTGTTAGTCTATTTATTCTGTATCTGGCCAACTCTTTAAATTGTCTTATCTGTTTTAATTTTATTTTTGTTAATTCTTTCTGATTTTTCAGATATAAAATCATGTAACCTAAAATAATGCACATTTTTGCCTTTCTTTCAAATATTTACAACTTTGTTTTCCTATTGGACCATTGTCCTCTTGTTGTATTTTAATTAATTCAAATGAGACAAGGTAAATTTCTTTGGGAATTTGATAAACAACATAGGGACATGACTGGTACTCTAGGTTTTTATTGTGCTAAGGAGGACACATTCTTCTTTTCCTTTCCAAAAGGTGAATCTGTCAACAGCATCAAATCTAAACTGCAGCATATCTGTGCCATTGGGCAGGGACCAATTCTGGGCCATTGGAACAAAGCCATAGAGTGGAGATGCTTCTATGTCAAAGCAGCGTTGGGTTTTGCCTGGGGAATTTTATTTCACAACTTAGTTGAAGAAAACTCCCATGTGGGCATATCCATCTTCTTGGATTAGAGGTGTAAACAGCCTCAGGGCTCGAGACAGCTTCCTGGCCTCTGTTTTCAGATCGAAGAAATACAGTGTTCTTAAATAAAGAACACTGTGAAGTAAAATGAAGAAAAGTATAAGGCTCGTGAATCAAATTCAGCATATTTTTCAGACGAGTAGGGTCCACACCACAATCCAGTCTCACATGAAGACGTGTTTCACAGAAATGAATTTTTAACCTAGGATTCCCTCTGCCCTTAAGAAAATTAAGTCTCTTATCTTTAGTTTCCCAACTTCTGGACATACTTATCCCCCTATAGCCAGCAGAGAAAACTTCATAGCATTCACATATTACCAACATTATGTTTCTTTATACAAAGTCTGATAATTAAGTTCATGAACTCATCCTAGAAAAAGTGATACATACCTCGTTGTTAAATATTACTATAGTCACTGTCAAATTACACCCCTTGGAAAGCTATAGACTGAAGCCAGCACCCAGTCCACCCTTCGAAGCAATTTTGCAATATTTTTTCTGGAATGACCACCAGCGCTTTCATCATATAGCACACAAAAACACACAACAATAATAATGAACACTACTCAGCAAAACACCACCACACATCAACACGAACACAACTGTGGGACCTTCATATACCAAGGCTATGAACCCTTAGCCCAGTAGTTTATACAGTGCTGCCAACGTAAGTGCAGGGTGGCAAGTTCATGAACTTAATTGTCAGACTTTGTGTCATCAGTTATGGTAAAAATTAGTGTTTGATACCAAACTATATGATGCCATAAGAATATTTAGAAGATATTACTGTGAAAAACTCATATATCTTAAGGAAACATTAGATAAACCCATATTGAGGAACATTCTACAAAGCAACTGTCCTGTTCTAATTAAAAATGTCAGTCATGAAAGAGAAGAAAAGACAAAGGAGTTGTTCCAGATTGAAAGAGAGTAAAATAACATGACAACTAAATAAACACAAGCTCCTGGATTAGATAAAAGGCAGAAAAATGACATTATTGGAAAAACAGCAAAATTACATCTGGGCATATGCAGTAGACAGCAATATTGGGTCCTTGTTGGCTTCCTGCTATTGATAGTTATAATGGCATTATGTAGAGGGACATCCTGTTTTTAAAAGATACAAACTGATGTAACTTATCTGCAAATAATTCAAAAACTATATATATATATATAGTGTGTGTGTGAAACTATATATATACATATATATGTATATACATATAGTGTGTGTGAAACCATATATATATATATATATATATATATAGAGAGAGAGAGAGAGAGAGTGTAACACACATGTATATGGGGAGGAATGAGTATGTATAAGACAGACAGAAAGCTAGGACAAATAACGGAAAAATTTTATCAAATGAGGAATCTGTGTGAATGGGAATATAAGAGCTCTTTGTCCTATTTTGTATGAAGAATTTAAGTTATTTCAAAATAGAAATTTTATCCTCCATAAAAGAGAGAGAGAAAGAGAAATAATAGGGATATGGTTATTGCTTGGCAACCAAAAGTGTTTATGATAACATACATCTCTGACCTCAGAAGCCAGACCATACCAAGAATGCCATACTTCTTTGTATATCCAAATTATAGGGACATTATCACTCCAACTTCTCAAATATAAAAAATTAGTTCTTTCACTAGCTCTGCACACTCCAAAAAGTATCCCTGGGACTCTCCAGGACACTTTAAAATATTCCACAAATCTGTCCCAGTTGTCACTTTTTGTATAAACCAGTCATTTATCTCTAGACAGCCATCTGTTCTTCTATAGGTCACCCCTTGCTCTAGTGAGATGATTTCACTCCAGTGGCAGCTGGTACCCTTCCTAATCTTCCTGTATGGCCTTCTCACCTGCCCATGAGATCACTGAAATCATAGCTTGGCTGGGTCCAGCTGTTCTCAAGGGGCTACAATTGGCCCTGGTGTCTACAAGGCTCTTCTTTAGTCTGCTGTCTCCAAACATAGAAAATACTTATTTTGAAAACACAACCTTGAAAAGTGTTCTCTGCATCAAAAATCTCAAAAGGTCTCTGTAACTATGAGTGCAGCCTCAACTGACTTCCAAGGAAGTTAATCCCTTCCCAATTAAAAAAAAGAAAATTGGGTTGATACTTGCTTTATATCTATAACAGGAGTTGACCAATTATGCCCCAACGCCTAAATCCAGCCTGCTACCTGATGTTTTATGACCCATAAACCAAGAATAGTTTTTGCATTTTTAAACCATTGAACAAAGGTCAAAAGCAGAATATAACATTTAGGAACCCATGAAAATAATATAAAATTTAAATTTCAGTGTCCATAAAAGTTTGCAAAACAGCCATGCTCATTCATTTACATATTGTCTAAGTGTACTTTCATGCCACAATACCAGTGTAGAGTAGTTGAGACAGTAACCACTTGGCCCACAAAGTCTAATATATTTTCTAGCTGATCCCTTACAGAAAGATTGTTGACACCTGACCCAGATGACTTTGATAGCCTATAGGGAAGTCCCCTCTCAAACAAAAACAAAAAAACACAGTCTGCTCTTCCTGAAAGTTCACACTTATACCCTAGTAAAGTATAAACTATGTATAACTATGTAAATATATCTTTTTTATATTAAAAATAACTTCAAGTTACAAAAACTCTGACACATTCAACTCCAGGTAAACCTGCATTGAGCTGAACTGAGCTTTTGGGATTTGGGATGCTCCTCAAATGGTTAATCTAAGTCATACTAAAGATTTATTGAAAGACACAAAACAGTAGAAGCCCCACAACTGGGGGGAGGTGGGGATGGAAAAGAGGTATAGGGGTGGTAGGAGAGGATGGTATTATCCACAAACTAAATGAAGTCATAAAGTGTTATGAACTGAAGACCTGGAAATTTCTAGTTGAGCTCTACCACCTCTCCTGCTGTTGGTTCAATCTGTGGACCTATATATTAAAGAAAGAAATTTCAAGTGATCTTGATTCTATTTTCATCATTATTTCTGAAGGATAAATTTCTAATATCCTTATCACTCTAGTTGAATCTGAAAGTGAAGTATTTACTTCCCATTGATGCCCACAAAATTTTTGAGCTACTTTTCATGCTTATACTTAAGGAACATTATTTTTACTGTTTTCACTAAAAAAAAAAAAGTTAAATTAAATCAAGAAAGAGGAAATTTAAGTATGCTGATAGCCATGATAGCCACCATAATGTTAGAATTCTCAGCCATATGAGCCACAAGAAACGAACACTATAAAGAACTCAAATAAAGCTGGAAATTGATTCTTCCTCAGTATAACGTAGAGACAAAACCACATCCCAGCCAACACCCTAATTGCTTCTTTTTAAGCCTTTAGGCAGAGGATCCAGTGAAGTCATGCCTGGATTCCAATTTATGGGAATTATGAGATAATATCTTTGTGTTATTTTTACCTGATAAATTAATGATGATTTATTTCACACTGATACACTAATACTAAAATTAATACTAAAACTAATAGACAGGCAACATTCTTGTCCTAGTCTGTTGGGATTACTATAAAAAATGCTGTAAACCAGGTGGCTTAAAAAGAATAGAAATTTATTTCTCACAATTCTGGAGACTGTTAAGTTCAAGAACTAGACACTGGCAGTTTTGGTGTCTAGTAAGGGTCCAATTCCTGGTTCATAGAAATGGTACTTTCTCCCTGAATCCTGGTGTAGAAGAAAGGTTGAAGAAGCTCTCTGGGACCTCTTTTAAAAGGGCACTAATCCCCTTCATAGGTACTGCACTCTCATGACCTAATGACCTCTAATATCATCACATTGGAGATTAGTTTTCAACATATGAATTTCAGGGGACACGAACATTCAGGTCTTAGCAATCCCTATACCCACTTTTCTAGCAGGGTTGTTTTCTGCTTCTATGACCCAGTTTGTATCATAACGCGTTAACTATATGAGAAAAAGCCCAAGAACTCTTTGGACTGATTTACGGAGGTTTATTTCAGCAGCTAGACGACCTGGTACCTGAGGAGGAAATAAGAATAGAGCCTCTATGTGCCCTCCCACAGATCCTGGACACCACCCATCTCTATACAAATGCAGCAGAACCTGTGGGCATGGGTGACCAGCCTGAAAGGAGTACAGATGACTTTGCATGTGTGTAAAATCTGGGAAAAAAATCATAGCTCACAGTAAACATACCACCAATATGGGAGAAGAAAGTGTGATATTTAGCATCTTAATACTTGGGTATTTCAACACATAGCTCTGCCGTTCACCATATGATGAAAGTTTCACTACATGGATTTTCTGAATCTCATGTTTCCACTAATATGTAAAAGGTGCATAATAATAATAGTTTAAATCATTTTGCCATAGAATATTTATTGCATGTTGCCATTTTATATAAGGCATGATACTAGTCATCAGAATTACAGAAATAGATGAAACATGATACCTGCCCTCAAGACTAGGAAGAGACTGTTATGTAAAAAAATTAAACGGCATGAGGAAAATTAGAATCTTCCCTTTTTAACTTCCTCAGTCAGTAGGGCCTAGCACACCACACACTGATAGCCAGTGTCTGTCTACTGAGGGAATGTGTAGTGCAGAAAGCTGTTAGCTTTATATCTAGTGATTAAATCATACTTAGGGGAGAGGATTGCTTTCAGTAGCAAAATCCCTCATGGGTTATTTTGTTATTTAAAAGTAGTACTGGCCGAGAGCAGGATAAAAATAAAACTAAACAAAACACTGAGATGTTCTACCCAGGAAATAAACCAGAATATTGGAGAGGGAGGTTTAAACTACTAGAAAGTAGGGAGAGAGGAAGAGGAATGATAAAAATGGAAGCTGAGCTGAAATCATTCCCATGCTCAGCTGCCAGGCTGCACAGTTTCACATACACACATTCTGAAGTTAGATTATCAATAGAAGACTTCTGTCTACAATTCCTATCTTTGAATTTTGGGGAAATAAATTTAAAAGCAATTTTCCAATTGTTGATGAATAGTGGAGGATGAGAGTGACTGGGGAGAGAAATGAGGAGATGGAGAATTGGGAGAGGCATGAACCAGAGCCAGAGGTGACAATATGAAACCAAAGCTTACCTGCCTGAATCCCTGTTGGTCCTCCTTGGATACTTAGGATCCCACTACTTATGCAATGGAGCTTTGAGCCAATGGATGCTTTTATTGTAACAAACAGGGTGATCCCTGCAAGCTAAAGAGCTAGGTGATGTATGGGGGCTGATAGTGAAGAAATGAACAAATAAACATCCAGATCACTGGAGGAAAGTGGATGGGACTCTGCCTTGGGGAGAGCCAGAGAATAATTTACAGTTATACTGGGTTGTCACCAGGAATCACTTTTTGGAGTAAAAAGAAAATCTGGCAAAGAGCATCTAGGTGTCATCTCTCTCCCAAGGCATAAACAAGGGAAGACAAGGAAATCCATTGTAAAAATTGGGAACTCTGAGAACATGTCAACAACACAGTAAGCAGGAAGAACACAATGGGCTTGACATTCTTGGCTTCAGAACCAGAAAGATCACCGTGAACAGCCTCTCCTTCTGGACAGACCTGCCGTCTCTGTAGAGGGTGCTTGCTTCACATCCCTTTTTTATTTTCAGTTCTTCTCTGATGCCTGAGACCAGGCCCATCTCCTAATTCTTTCTACTGAAAGATCAGGAAAATTTTTAAAAAGGAACAAAAAGACAGATGGACAGAAAGACAAAATAAAGAAAAGAAGAAAGAGGGAAAAAAGGAAGAAATAAAAGTCACACAGAGCACTCTCGTGAACACGAGCAGGTTTGCAGTGGTGCAGAGCCATCTTTGAAAAAGACTCCTTGGAAGAAGCCTTTGGTGCCAAATAGTTGAGCTGCTGCCAGTCTGTTATGACTCCTTCTTTATCATTTCCCCTCAGATGAGGCAGATCAAGACAAATCCACATTCCTTCCCCTGTGTTTGGGGCCTACTCCTTGCCTTTGTCAACTGCTGGTTTGCTGAGGCTATTGGGTTTGAGAAAACCCACCTGGCAGCTCTATTTCTGTTTACTGCCGCATTTATGCAGATGGGGTGTCATCTGGGAACCATGGCAGCCAAGACACAACAAACAAAAGCAACTCATCCACTTCCAGGGGTGAACAACAAAGTCCTCCTTAACTGCTCAGCATGTTTATGGAGTAGCTGAGTGGACACATAACCCTGGTTCCCCAAAGCTAGATAGTGGGCAGCTGTTGCAAATTCCTCTTGAAGAGATTATACATAAAATCATTCTGGATGAGGTTAACCATGAATTTGTTTTGTTGCCAGTTGGTGGTAATTGCCTAACTATGTTCTCTCATTCATTCAGTTTTCCTTCGTTCCTTCGTTCCTTCCTTCCTTCCTTCCTTCCTTCCTTCCTTCCTTCCTTCCTTCCTTCTTTTTATCCTTCCTTCCTTCTGTTCTCCTTCCCTTCCTTCCTTTCTTCCCTTAATTGTTTTCTTTTGTATTGTTCCTTGCTTTCCTTCTTGCTCTTTTTTTCTATTAGTTGATAAGCTAAAAATGCTAGAACCTGTGATTGGAACTGAGAACATAACCAAGAACAAGGACATTATCTCCAACCTCATGAAACTCAAGAGCTGAATCAGAGAAATGGGCAGACAAATGGCTTCAGTGTGGAAAGTAATACAACAGAGAAAACACAGGGGCTGTGCAAAACAGAGTGATTCCCTGATTGAGTCAAGGGCTTCCAGAAAAAGTCTCTAAGAGGTAGTAAGGTCTGAGCTGGGTTTTGAAATGCCAATCGATGAATGGAAAAGTGGAGGACAGATGTCTTACGAGAAAATGGTAGCTCATGTGCAGATATGGATGACTGAGAAAGCATGTGGCATATTTGAGGATCAACACAGGGCTTAAGTGTAGGGCATGCTCAAGTCTAAGAAGTCGGGCTCCAGACCCACAAGGCATGAACCATAAAACAACTCAAAATGCATTTGAAATTTTAAACATAGCATTTGGAACTGTAAAACTTCTAGAAGAAAACATGAGAGAAAACTTCAGGACACTGGGCTTGGCAATGATTTCTTCAGCATGACACTGAAAGGACACACAACAAAAGAAAAATGAAACAAGTGAGATTAAACTAAAAAAAAAAATTCTGTAGAACAAAATGAACACGTGATAGAGTGAACAAGCAGCACTAGAGAAAATATTTGCAAATCAATCATCTGATAATGTGTTAATATCCAAAAATATATAATGAACTCCAAGTCATTAGTAAGTAAGAAATAGCCATATTAAAGAATGAACAGAAGACGTGAACAGATTTTCTCCACTGAAGACATACAAATGGACAACAGGTATATGAAAAGATTCTCCAAATCATTAATCATCAGGTAAGTGCAAGTCAAAACCACAGTGAAATATCATCTCACGTCTGTTAAAAGGGCTATGATTTTTAAAAAGGACAAATGTTGTCAAGGATCAGAGAAAATGGAACTTTTGTACACTATGTAAATGAAAATAACGCAATCACTGTGGAAGACAGCATGAAGGAATAGAATGACTCATTCAAAATTAAAAATGGAGGCCAAAAAGTGGACCAAAGCTTTGCTAAATTTTGGCCACACCTGGCCCTCAGGGGATAACAGCTGAAACAAAGGGCTGAAGCTCAGGACTATTAGCAGCCCAGCATCTTCTCCACAGGGCAGAAATTCTGTGAACTTGTTCTGTTCTATCAGCTTTTTCATCTACTTTACATCAATCAGGGACAGGGCTGGAACTGAGTGAATTGCCACAGCCCCCATCAAGTACCCAGGTTGTTAGGCCTCACCTCCCCCTCTGCCAGCACTGACACAACCGGTGGACTGGCTGAGGAACCACAGAGCCCTGTGTGACCTAGGCAGGCGCAAATCTCTAGAGCATCTGCTCATTGGAGGGAACTGGACCACAGCCCTCCAGGGTTACCAGAGAAGGGTG
>CAUYON010096612.1:0-13100 GCA_963573935.1 Arctocebus calabarensis
TTTGTGCCAGAATGTTTATTGCAGCCCAATTCATAATTGCTTAGTCATGGAAGAAGCCCAAGTGCCCATCAACCCATGAATGGATTAATAAATTGTGGTATATGTACACCATGGAATATTATGCAGCCTTAAAGAAAGATGCAGACTTTACCTCTTTCATGTTTACATGGATGGAGCTGGAACATATTCCTCTTAGCAAAGTATCTCAAGAATGGAAGAAAAAGTATCCAATGTACTCAGCCCTACTGTGAAACTAATCTATAGCTTTCATATGAAGGCTATAACCCAGTTATAGCACAAGAATATGGGGAAAGGGGCAAGGGAGAAGAGGGGATGAGGAAGGATGGGTGGAGGTAGGGTCATTGGTGGGAATCACACCTATAGTGCATCTTAGAAGAGTACAGGTGAAACTTAGTAAATGCAGAATATAAATGTCTTAACACAATAACTTAAGAAAATGCCATGAAGGCTATGTTAACTAGTATGAGAAAATATGTCAGATTGTATATGAAACCAGCAAATTGTACCCCATGATTGCATTAATGTACGCAACTATAATTTAATTTAAAAAAAAGAAAAGAAAAGAAATTTCAACAGGAATGGTCATTCATTACTGGTGGGATGTGTAGTGGTACATGGAAAGGCACTTCAGCAGCTCTTTCCAAAGCTAAACACGGTCTCACCATGTAGGCCAACAATTACATTCCTGCATATTTAGACAATTGCATCTGGAACTTACATTCAATCGAAAACCAGCATGCAATTAGGGACAGCTGCTCCCTTCATAATGGCCAAATTCTTTTTTTTTTTTTTTTGAGACAGAGCCTCTAGCTGTCGCCCTGGGTAGAGTGTCGTGGCATTACAGCTCACAGAAACCTCCAATTCCTGGGCTCAAGTGAGTCTCCTGCCTCTGCCTCCCAAGTAGCTGGGACTACAGGCACCCGCCACAACGCCCGGCTATTTTTGTTTGGGTTGCCCCCATCATTGTTGGTTGGCGGGCCCAGGCTGGATTCGAACCCACCAGCTCAGGTTTACATGGCTGGTGCCTTAGCCCGCTGAGCCACAGGCACCGAGCCTATTTATTCTTTTAAAATCTTCATTTATTCCTTATGTATAGACACATTTTTATATACTTCCTGTACATATTTTATAATTGAAAAAAAAAAAAACCTCTCATTCCAAAGATAAGCACCTGATCCAGGTCTAGACAATCAGAATCACAAAGACTGGCAGCGTAGGTGCCTGACCCAATTTAGGCCAATGAGACACTAGCCCGGAGCTTTTGCCGGAACTCCAAGGAAAAACATGCTCTCTTTCTGCTGGAGCTATGAAGCTTGTTTGTAGAGCATATCCCTTCTCTAGCTCGAGAATAAAGCTAACACAGAAGAAAGCAAAGCTAAGATATGGAAAGTGACAGATCCCTGACATCATGTGAATACCTTGTGGCAGTCATTCTCAAAGCTAAAATACCTGGGCCTTTTCAGCAACATGAACCAGTAGATCTTTTTGTTTTCTCTAGCCAATTTGCATTCGGTTTATATCCTTCTAACTAAAAAGCACCCTAACTAATTCAGTGGAACAGTCAAATAAGGTATTCTCAATTCAGCAGCGTAGGAGATCCTTCAACACATAAATCAAACTACGCCCTCCTGCTCCAAGACTTGATAATGAGCCTCATTCCTCAAGGCACTCAGAGTAAAGGCCAAAGTCCTCAGGCCAGCCACACTCAGCACAATATGATTCCACCCTTCTCTGCCCTCGACCTAAGATTCTCCACTGCTCACTCGGCCCCCAACCACACTGGCTTCCAGGCTGTTTCCTGACGTGTTAGGCACCTGCCTTCAGGCTTCTGCTTCAGCTATTCCCTCCACCTAGACACACTTCTCCAGACATCCGCCTGCTAACTCTCTCACCTCCTTCAAGTCTGCTCAAATCTGTTTTTCAATAAGGCCTGTCTGAGTCCCCTCCCTGTGGCCAGTGCACTCAAGTTCCCCTTCCCTACTCTCCTTTGTCTTCTCTCCATAGCCTTTATTATACAACATAGTAATGTGGTCCCTAAAACGTATGCAATGAGGGCAGAGGTCTTAGGCTCTATTATTTATCTCACTCTCCTAGAACAGTGCCTGGCTCACAGTATAGGTCCTCAAATATCCGTTGAATGTAAAAAACAATGACATGAGCCTCAAAGGAGCAGAGCTTGGTTTGTAAAAGGCAATGGAGAGGGAAAGAAAATGACTCACACATCCTGAACCTGATATAAATGGAGTATAGGAGGAAAAGATATCGCTATTTTGAAGATTTCAGTGAAAGTCTAAAGTGACCTAAGGGTTCAGGAAGAAGATGAAGAATTCAGTGAAGAGTCTGAGAATGTGTTAAGAGAAGTTAAACTCTGCATATGGCTTGTGAGGGGTTAAAGTAGGATGGGGAACTTGTGGCCTTTGGGCCACATGTGGCCTTCTGGATCCTTAAGTAGGCCTTTTGACTGAATCCAAATTTCACAGAACAAGTCCTTTTAGTAAGGGGATTTGTTCCATGAACTTTGGGTTCAGTTGAGGAGACCCACTTGGGGATGTGGAGGGCCTAACATGTGGCCTTGAGACCACAAGTTCCCCACACTACAGGCCAGAGCAATTTGCAGAGGAAAGACAGGCCAAGTGATTATTTACATTTTAGATGGAAATGAAAACTATGGTGATATAAGGTTTGGTGAGTTTAGCCTGCATCAGAGGATTTAGTCCTAGCAATCCCTGGTAGATAGAAAGGATTCCTCTCACCACCCCATAGTTTGAGTGATTTTGGAATGGGTGGACTGAGAGTCCATCATATTTGGTCTTTCTCTCCTATCCAAGCACCAGAGAGGCCATTTAGATGTGTCAGCTGGATGCAGATACGAGGCTACCATGTTCATGGCACCATCCTGGGCCACAGAAAGGAATTCCCCTCTGCAGAATAACCTTGCACTAGGGACAACCCGTCAAACCCTCATTCCCCTTGCACAGAACTGACTCTGAATCCATGTCCTCCAGGATAACAACCCCAACATTCAAAAACCAAAAGTCAGGATTCTTTTCAAAGATCATAGCACTCAACTCCCCTGCATTTCCCCCATGCTGCCCAGGCAAGAGAAACCCTGCCAAAGGGAAGGGAGGATTACTTCCACTGGTTCTGACTCTCCTCTGTTCCTTGCTAGCTTCTCTTCTCTTTTTCTTCTCTAAAGAAATTTCTTCAGAGTTATGAGAAAGTATGTGGAGGCCAAGATTCAAGGAAAATGTTACTCCTAGTCAGAGAAAGAAATTACAAGGCTTAACCTCTAAGGAAAAGTGGCTTATTATAAATCAGGCCCTTGAGAATGGTGTCATTTAGACACAGCTGTTAGGAGACCTATTAAATATTCAATAATTAATAATAATGCCTCAAAGCTCTCTCTCTCTCACAGAACTGACCCTGCAAAAGAAACCAAAAGTACTCAGACTTGGGACTGACATCCTGCCCACTAACCAGATCTCAGGGATACAGGTCATTTGTTCTCCAAACACTTATCAGTAAAATGCCCATACTCCTGAGTCAGGTATTATACAAGAGCAGATTATTAGGCAAATATTTTAAAACAGCTCTCTGGGCTCGGCGCCTGTGGCTCAGTGGGCTAAGGCGCTAGCCACGTACACCTGAGCTGGTGGGTTCGAATCCAGCCCAGGCCCGCCAAACAACAATGGTGGCTGCAATCAAAAAGTGGCCGGACGTTGTGGCAGGCGCCTGTGGTCCCAGCTACTCGGGAGGCAGAGGCAAGAGACTCGCTTGAGCCCAGGAATTGGAGGTTGATCCAGGGTGACAGCTTGAGGCTCGGGGGGTCGGGGGGGAATATATTCATATATATAAATAAATAAAAATATATATATACACACACACACATATATATATAATAGCTCTCTGTAGTAGCCAGCCTCCAAGATGGCTCTAACGACCCCCCACCTCCTGATAGTCACACCTTGGTATTCTTATCCTCTTCCCACATTGTGCCAGTGTCAATCTGTGTAACCAACAGAATATGCCAGGGGTATGATGCTTTCAAGTTTAGGTTATAAAAGACTGGCTGGCTCTCTAGGGTCATTTGCGATGGAGGAAACTGACTGTCACACCAGTCAGCCCCATGGAAAGTAGCTACGGCCTGCCAACAGCCACTGAGTGAGCTTGGAAGTGGATCCTCCCCGAATCCAGCTTTCAGATGACTATAGCCCAAGCCATACCCAAGTCAGAACCACCCACATAAGCAGCTCCCGAGACTGTTGACCTTCCAGACACCCATTTTTGGGTGGTACATTTGGGGACAATCTGTTACACAGAAAAAAATAACTAATTCATTATCCTGCACAAAACTGAAAAGGAAAGCAGAAGGTTCAATCTCAGTTCCTATACTACACTCAAGACCAATTTCTGTCCATAAAATAGCAAATTATTCAGTCATTCAACAATCACTTTTTGAAAGTGAAATGTGAGCAAGGCGTCTCCAAGTGACATAAGCCTTCATGTCACCTAAAATCTTCTATAACATAAAGAGAATAATGACAGACACATATCACAGGCTGCTCAAACCACTGGTTTCATCAGCTTTTTACGTTTTCTTGCTAACGCTTTACCCCCTGCTCCTGCCTTCACAAATCCTCTCTGGAAGGTACATTAAAACCCACTCCCTAGCTATTTTGAGTGCTCATCGCCCTTCTGACTGAAAAGCCAGCAAATTGCATTCTCTCATACTCTCCCATCTAAGGGGGAGAGAAAGTTAGGTCCCTTGATTCCGTAATATTGGGACAAGGAGGAATGCATTTAGTATTTTACTAGGAGAAAATCCTGATCACAAGTGCTTAGAACAATTCTGGTTTCTGCAATTGGTGACTAAGTGGCACCAGGAGTGCTGATACAATCACTGCTCAAGTCCCCGTCTCAGCTGAAACGTCGAGGAGGGCCGGAGTCCGCCGCGCCTTACCCCTCACTGGACTTCGCTGTCTCTCAAAGCAGCAGGAGGGCTGTGCTGCTCTGAGAAAATCAGGAGCCTCCCTCTGCACAAAGAAGGTCAAAGGGCGAGCTTTCTTTCCATCGACCACAAAAGCAGCCTCTGCCAAACCTCACAGTGCGGTAGGCCGTCAGGGGTGAATGGAGCCACGGACAGAAAACCACAGAGAGACTCTCTCCTCCCGCCGCAGGCAGGGGTCTGAGTCAGGTGACTCGTTGGGGCAAACAACAAACCTAAACAAAGATCACTCCCCAAGCGACAGAGGGGAAGACGACTCTCGCAGTACGACCAAGGCTGCTCGTTCCTGCCAGGCAAAGCCATTAAATGCTGCTTCCTTGCGGTCTCAGGAAACTGAAGGAGCTACAAGTTATCAAGCAGCTCACCCTTCAGGGATGCACCTGGAGCAACTTGGGACCCCAATCCCAGGACACAGGCGCCGCGCACTACACTCACGCCTATCGCCCCGACAGGCAGGCGGGACCCCTCCCCACCAGCTGTCACCGGCGTTCGAGACCAGCCGGCGCAGCCCGGTCCCTCAGTCCGCTCCCCCTGCAGCTGCGACCCCGGGAGGCAGCAAAGGAGACGCTCTAGGGAACGAAGGCACGCCCGTCCCCCAGGAAAGGGAGCCAGGGTGGGCGCACCCCAAGCCCAGGGTAGCCCCAGATCCATCACCTCCCTTCCCCGGGGGAGCGACATGAGATTCCCAAGTCTTCAGCCTCACCTTGTCACCAAAGCTGCGGCCCATCAGCAGGTCCGGGCTGGGCGTGCTGTCGCCACCCACGGCCTCCTCGCTGCTGGAGCCGGCCAGCGGGTGCGGCATGTCGCGCAGGGACTGGGGCCCCGTGGACGGCAGGGCCTTGGGGGGCCCGCCCGCCATGGCGCGCTCCTCCAGAGACGCGCCGCTGCCGCTTCCTCCTGCCGCCCGCCGCAGCGGGCTCCCCGAGGCCCAGTTCGGCCGCCGCTCGGCCAGAGGCCCTGCACCGGCTGGGCTGGGAGCCTCCGCCACCCGCCGGCTGACTCTGCCCGCGCGGCTCTGGGTTGCTCCGCGCCGCGCGCTCCCGCTCCGCGCCCGAGCCCGCCGCAGGTCCACCGGCAGCTCTGCCGCGGCGCCCAGCCTGCAGCGCCACGCCGCCCCCCGCCCGCAGCCCCGCCCCCCGCCCCGCCCCCGCGCTCCGCGGCCGCCCGGGAGGGGGCGGGGTGGGGAGGAGAAGGGGCGAGGAGGAAGGGGGGAGGAGAGGTGGGCGGCCCCGCCCCACCGGGCAGGAAGTGTGCCCTCAGCCCTCAGCGGAGGTCCTTGGGTTTCCAGCCTCCGATAGGGAGGCCAGCCGTGCGAAGGCCGCTCTCAGCCCCCAGAGCAAGTGTTTAACGGAAATCAGAGGTGGAAAAAGACGTTGGAGGATCCTGTTCTGTTCCACCCGCATTTACTGACGCGCCCACCCTTAGCCACGCTTCGGGCTGGGGGCTTTGGGGACATGCACGTGAGTCTTCTGGCGGCTAAGTTACGCGCAGAGATAACCCACAATAGGAGGAATTTCGATGCATATCTTAAGAATAGCATAAAGGGTTATGAGGCGCGGAAGAGCTGGAGAACGTCAATCAGGTGGGAGGCAGTGTGGGGTTTCTTCACATTCACGCCGAGATCCCGGTGCTGTGTTGCTTCTGCAGCTAAGCCGAGTTTATGTAAGGTTAAACCTCAGAAGAGTAAGCATCCGTAAATAAGAAAAGAGAAAGAGTGCTACAAATGATACATGACTCCTACCTCGCACTTCAGCCAGACTTTTGAAAGAACCATGAGGTTCAAGTTATTTTTCTTGCATTTGTGTTTCTTTCCCAGGCCTTTGGCTAAGCTGGAGTGTCAGCTTCATCTGCTAGCGTAATGCAGATAGTCAAGGTGTTACTTCCAGCTCTTTGGGATGTAAATTCACCTTCTTTTTCCATTCCTGAAGCTTCTGTTTCTAAAGCCAAGTCTTCAGAGGGTCATCAATTCCTTTAGCAAAGGATGGGTAGGGTCACTCATTCCCTCCCCCCCCCCCCCCGTCCCAAACTTCTTAGTTTTACCCAGTTTTACCTAAGAGGTGGTGACAGACCTTGACATTGGGATTACCTAAGGTCTCTACCACAGTTTTCTCTAGAAACTAGTGGGATACAGAGTTGAAGCTCACCCAAAGTATCGGTCAGAGACGCTGAGATTCAAAAACCTTCCATCCCCTAGTGTAATTTACAGGGTTGGACCCTTAGGCCTCAGGCAATCATCTTTTATCCCTACTCCACTTGAGTCTGCCTTGGCCGGGAAAAATAGGATTCAAAGGGCACTAGGAACAATTTTAAATGCTGCCTCTACTGCATAGGAATGCCAAAGTCTGGTCCTCTTGGAGTTGAGTAAAATTATTAACGCTTCTATATTCAAAGGCTACTTACATAATACAGCTACTACTATTCTGAATCGGCATTAAAATACATAGCACAATCTAACTAGAGTATTCTATAGATGTATGACATAGGTTTTTCTTACTGAATTGTGCTATATATTTTAACTGCCACACCACCTGAACAGAGATTGTATTGACTCTCTACAGCTGTCTCTTTAGGACACCTGGGAAAAGTAAAAAAAGATTCACATTTGGGGAGGTTGCTTGGTGGGTACAATGTGTATTGCTCCAGTGATGAATACACCGAAGGCCCTGACTTCACCACTACACGATACATCAATGCTGAAAAATTGTACTTGTAGCCTATGAATATGTACAATAGATAAATCACAAGTGTTTTAAAAGATCTATATTGGAATTCCTGCTTTGTCACTACAAGTGGGTGACCATGAGCAAATTAACTTCAACAAACCTTGATGGACAGCAGGCAGTAATACTTACCTTCTGAGGGTTAAATAGCATTCTCTGTGTCATCAGCAAGATGCTGGTGTAGAATTAACATTCCTTAAATGTTAACTCCCATCCTTTTCCTCTCTGTCAGCTTTTCTCTACTGTTCTCATAAAATAATAGTATAGAGTTTTCACAACTAAATATGCTGCACTCCAAATGCCTCCATTTGCTCAGTTTGAATCAGAATACCACTTTTTTTATGCTACCACCAAAAAAAAAAAAAAACAAGAAAAGAACCAGAGTTCCTAAAAAACCATATGAAATAGTTTATTTATTTATTTTCCAATTTCCTGGTTGGTCAATGGCATCTGGCCACAATGATCCAGTGGGTAGTCATCAAAACTAAAGAAAGTGAATTTCCATGGAAAATATTTTGGTAGAAAGTTTCCACCATTCAAATTTAGCCCAGTCCGTCCTGTTCATATTCACCATTTCCTGTTGTATTTCTGTGTTCCTTGTGGTGAGAAATTCTTACTGAAATAACATAAGTGTCCCAGAGCATATGATTGTGCTTCTACTACAAGTTGGGTTTTTTTTTTTTTTTTTAGTTTTTATTTTTTTATTTTTTGAGACAGCCTCAAGCTGTCACCCTGGAGAGAGTGCTATGGCATCACAGCTCACAGCAACCTCCAATTCCTGGGCTCAAGTGAGTCCCCTGCCTCTGCCTCCCAAGCAGCTGGGACCACAGGCGCCTGCCACAGTACCCGGCTATCCTTTGGTTGCAGCCGTCACCGTTGTTTGGCGGCCAGGGCTGAATTCAAACCCGCTAGCTCAGGTGTACGTGGCCGGCGCCACAGGCACCGAGCATAAATTTTTATTTTTTATTAAATCATAGCTGTGTACATTAGTATAATTATGAAGTACAGTGTGTGGGCTTCATATACAATCTAAAATATTTTCATCCAACTGTTCGACATAACTGTCATGGGATTTTCTCATTTATTGTGTGAAAACATTTGTGTTCTGCATTTAGTAGGTTTTACCTGTCCCTTCTAATATGCACCATAAGTGTGATCCCACCCTTTACCCTCTGTCCACCCACCTTCCCTCTCCCCTTCCCTCCCTCACCCCTTTCCCCGTCTTCTTGTGCTATAATTGGAGTATAGCCTTCATATGAAAGCTATAAATTAGCTTCATAGTAGGGCTGTATACATTGGATACTTTTTCTTCAATTCTTGAGATACTTTGCTAAGAAGAATGTGTTCCAGCTCCATCCATGTAAATATGAAAGAGGTAAAGTCACCATCTTTCTTTAAGGCTGCATAATATTCCATGGTGTACATGTACTACAATTTATTAATCCATTTGTGGATCGATGGGCTCTTGGGCTTCTTCCATGACTTAGCAATTATGAATTGGGCTGCAATAAACAATCTGGTACAGATATCTTTGTTGTAATGTGATTTTTGGTCTTCTGGGTATATACCAAGTAAAGGAATTATAGGATCAAATGCCAGGTCTATTTTTAGATCTCTAAATATTCTCCAAACATCTTTTTTTTTTTTTTTTTTTTTTTTTGTAGAGAAAGAGTCTCACTTTATCGCCCTGGGTAGAGTGCCATGGCGTCACACTGCTCACAGCAACCTCCAGCTCTTGGGCTTAAGCGATTCTCTTGCCTCAGCCTCCCGAGTAGCTGGGACTACAAGCGCCCACCACAGCGCCCGGCTATTTTTTTGTTTTGCAGTTCGGCCGAGGCCGGGCTTGAACCTGCCACCTTCGGTATTTGGGGCCGGCGCCTTACTCGCTGAGCCACAGGAGCCGCCCTCCAAACGTCTTTTCAAAAGGAACGTATTAGTTTGCATTCCCACCAGCAATGTAGAAGTGTTCCCTTTTCTCCACATCCACGCCAACATCTCTGGTTTTGGAATTTTGTTATGTTGGCTAATCTTACTGGAGTTAGATGATATCTCAAGGTAGTTTTGATTTGCATTTCTCTGATGATTAAGG
The DNA here is from genome assembly GCA_963573935.1 of Arctocebus calabarensis. Taxonomy (NCBI): domain Eukaryota; kingdom Metazoa; phylum Chordata; class Mammalia; order Primates; family Lorisidae; genus Arctocebus; species Arctocebus calabarensis. The sequence continues at coordinate 9,836 of CAUYON010096612.1, forward strand.
ATAGTGAGCATTTTTTCATGTGTCTGAAGCCCATGCGCCTGTCTTCTTTAGAGAAGTTTCTCTTCAGATCCTTTGCCCATCCTGACATGGGATCACTTTTTCTTTTCTTGCTAATATGTTTGAGTTCTCCATGGATTCTGGTTATTAAACCTTTGTCAGAGGCATAACCTGCAAATATTTTCTCCCATTCTGAGAGCTGTCTGCTTGCTATACTTACTGTGTTCTTAGACGTGCAGAAGCTTTTTAGTTTGATCAGGTCCCAATAGTATATTTTTGATTACAAGTTTTTTGTTTTTTTTTTTTAGAGACAGAGTCTCCCTTTGTTGCTCTCAGTAGAGTGCCGTGGCATCACAGCTCACAGCAACCTCCAGCTCTTGGGCTTAGGCGATTCTCTTGCCTCAGCCTCTCGAATAGCTGGGACCACAGGCACCAACCACAACGCCCGGCTATTTTTTGTTGCAGTTTGGCTGGAGCTGGGTTTGAACCTGCCACCCTCAGTATATGGGGCCAGCGCCCTACTCCCTGAGCCACAGACACCGCCCTCTACTAAAAGTTTTTAAAGCAACATGGTGGGAAGGAGGAAGTGTGAAGTTTAGGTAGCAGAGTAGAAGGCTGTGGTATTTGTCGGAATTTATGGAGGGAAGTTTGAATTTTTAGGGCTAAGCTCTGAGGATAACATTAATGTATGTGCATGGAGTTTCAGGGAGGTCCCCAAAGACATCAGTACCCAAGAACACAGCATGAGATCTTCCCCATCCATAGGAAATCTTAGGCATTTAGGCAGCACTTTTCAGGAGCCAAGGCCTTGTGCCTCAGAATTTAGTAAGTTTCCAGACTGGAATCCTATAAACCTCACAGACAAGCCAGGCAGAGCAGTGTGCTGAGTACGCGGACCTCAGAAACAAAGCAGCCTCAGCGAAGCATTCTTCCTTCTCTCCCCTGGTACAGCATGTGCTTAGGCCTTCTTCATGTTTGTGCTGGCTGCTTATCCTCATCTGGTTTTTGATACAATCATAGCTTTATTCTATATGGCATCCCAAGCCCTGCCTCAAAATAATACCACCACTTCTGAGTGGATGGCTGGTTAAGACAAAAGAGGTTTTCAGAGAGCATTCAGAGTGACATGTCGCAAGCCACAGAGGGCTACCTCAAACAGGGGTAGGGGGCAGGTCAACTGAGAAGGCGCCTTTCCCAACAGAGACAAAATTGTATGGACAATTTTTTTTTTTTTTTTTTTTTTGAGAGAAGGTCTCACTCCATCACCCAAGCTGGAGTGTAGTGGCACAGTCACAGCACATTGTAAACTCTAATTCCTGGGCTCAAATGATCATTCTATCTCAGCTTGCCAAGTAGCCAGGACTACAGGCACACGCCGACATGCCAGGCTAATTTTTACAATTTTTAAAAGTTTTGTAGAGACAGGGTCTCACTATGTTACCCAGGCTAGTCTTTAACTCTTGGCAGTCCTCCTACTTCAGCTTCCCAAAGTGCCAAGATCACACGTGTGAACCACCGTGTCCAGCCCAAAATTATGTATATAATTTAATTCAGCCAACGATGTCCCAAGAAAGAAGCAAGGTACACTTGAGTCCAAGAGTTTTGCAAACAGGAAATTGAAGCTTGCCCCTGAGCCAGCAGAGGGGCTTGTGAGTAAATGATAGGACCATTTTACAACTCCATGCTGAAAAACTCCCCAAAGCATGAAGACCCTCAGGCAATGGCTAGTGCAACACAGTCATGGAGTCAGTGCTATGAATCTCAAACTCTGGGGTGCCAAAGAACCACCTAGGAGTTGGTTAAAACGCAGATTTCCAGATCTCACCCAAGAGATCCTATCTCTGGGGTGAAGCCTGGAATATTTATAAGTTTTTAATGTCATTAATGCTAAATTTAAATTAATTTTTAAGCCCAGGAACAGTGGCTCAGACCTGTAATCCTAGTACTTTGGGTGGCGAAGGTGGGTGGATAGCCAGAGCTATTCAAGAATTCAAGACCAGCCTGAGCAAAAATGAGACTGTGTCTGCACTAAAAATAGAAAAACTAACCAGGCATTGTGACAGGCAGAGTCAAGAGGATCTTTTGAGCCCAAGAGTTTGAGGTTGCTGTCAGCTATGATGCCATGACACTCTACCCAAGCTGACCGAGTAAGACTCTGTCTCCTAGGAGATGTTAATGCTGATGCTGGTCTATACCCTATAGTTTGAGAAACATTGTCTTCATAGCTCCATCCATTTCTAGTCTAAAACATACATTGACATTCCAAACCTCCTTTTGTAAATCACATTTGTAAGTCTTTATTTTGGAGAAATTTTCTGTTTACTGAAAACTTGCTTAAATGGGAAATTTCTATCACAAGAAATTTGTTTCTGTCACAAACTCTATCACAAGGTCTTTTTGCCCTTAAACTTTTATGGGTATTTTTTATTGAACATCTACAAGAGAAGAGCTCAGATGAACTAAACCATCTAAAGTCAACTAAACCACTGTCACTTCATTTCGTAACTCTAGCTATGAAATAGATCACAATGCAATGAATATTTTCCTGAGTCCCCCAAATTTCAGCCTGCTCTATAGTCTCCAAGTAGCTGGGCCTTATCTTGGCCATAGAATGAAATTTGCTGCCACCACTGAAGGAAATCTGCTACCTGGCTTTCTCCACAAGCAGGCTCTGGTGTGGGGGTGTGGGCATGGATGTGTAATCCTTTTGGTGGCTACCCATTAGAGAGGTTGGGCTACAGGAAATGCTGAACTGATAAGGACTAGAAGCCCTATCATTGAGTCTTATTAGCAGCGCATCTTTGGACAGGATGAAAAAGCTACTTACTTCCGTCTGCATACCTCCATGATATTGTTTGGTTCCATCACTAGGAATGATTTTTTTATTATTATTATTATTAAATCATAGCTGTGTACATTAGTGCAATCAAGGGGTACAATGTGCTGGTTTCATATACAATCTGAAATATTTTCATCAAACTGTTTAACATAGCCTTCATGGCATTTTCTTAGTTACTGTATGAAGACATTTGTATTCTGCATTTAGTAAGTTTCGCCTGTACCCTTCTAAGATGCACCCTAGGTGTGGGAGAAAATATTTGCAGGTTATGCCTCCGACAAAGGTTTAATAACCAGAATCCACAGAGAACTCAAATGCATTAGCAAGTAAAGAACAAGTGATCGCATCTCAGGGAGGGCAAAGGACTTGAATAGAAGTTAAAGAAGAGAGGCGTAAGGCCTACAGACACATGAAAAAATGCTCACCATC
>CAUYON010096618.1:0-22661 GCA_963573935.1 Arctocebus calabarensis
ACCTCCAGCTCTTGGGCTTAAGCGATTCTCTTGCCTCAGCCTCCCTAGTAGCTGGGACTACAGGCGCCCGCCACAGCGCCCGGCTATTTTTTTGTTTTTGCAGTTCGGCCGAGGCTGGGCTTGAACCCGCCACCTTCGGTATATGGGGCTGGCGCCCTGCTCGCTGAGCCACAGGAGCCGCCCTAAAATATTTTTTTAAAAGCTGTCACACAAATAAGGAGAAGAAAAAATGCTCAACATCATTAGTCATTAGGAAAATGCAAACTAAAACGATGAGATACTTACCACCGCATGCCTTTTGAATGTTTAAAGAGAGTGATTACATCAAGTGTTTGGGAAGATGTAGAAGGACTTAACTCTCATATGTTGCCAGTGGGCATGTGAAATGGTACAATTACTTTGGAGAACAGTTTGTAACTTTTCTTAACAATGGAACGAATAATGGCATAAGGCTCAGGCATTCCACTCCTAGGTATTTACTCAAGAGAAATAAAAACATTTGAACACTTGTGTATAAATGCTCATTTCTGGAAGCTTTATTTGTAATACCTCAAAAATGGAAACAACCCAAATATCTGTCAACAGATAAATGAATAAACAAGTTGCTGTGTATCCACATAATGGGATACTACTTGTCAATTTAAGAAAAATGATTTTTTTTTTTTTGAGACAGGGTCTTTCTCTGTTACCCAGGGTGGAGTGCAGTGGCACAATGATAGCTCCTCAAATTCCTGGGCTCAAGCGATCCTCCTGCCTCAGCCTCCCAAGTAGCTAGGACTATAGGTGTGCACCACTACACTAAGCTACTTTTTCTATTTTTTATAGAGATGGGGTCTTGATGTCTTGCCCCGACCAGCCTTGTCTTGAACTCCTGGGCTCAAGTGATCCTCCACTTCAGAATTCCCCCAGATGAGCTATCGATGTATACAATAGCATGGATGAGTCTCCAAAATAGGAGCCAGACAAAAAGATGGTTCTTTTTATATAAACTTCTAGGACAGGAAAATGAATCTACAGCAACTGAAAGTAAATCAGTTGTTGCCCCAGGATGAGGGTGGGAGGCGTGGGAGGGAGGGATCGCAGAGGGTCTAGAGGAAATTTGAGGACTATTTAGATTGTAGTTATGGTTTCAAGGGTGTATACATATGTCCAAAGTTACTGAACTGTACACTTTAAAATGTACAAATATATGTCAATACATTTTTTTTTAAGGCTACCACAAGAATTCAGGCAGATGCTAGGATGTCTCCCAGTCTCAAGCTAGTTTGAGCATGACCGGGAAAGTGTTATTGCCCCTGTCTGCCTGTATGCACCCTGAGACCCAGGAAAGTCAAGTGCTACTCTGAGGTCACGTGGCAGGCCCACGGCGGAGCCCATGACAAGGATCCGGGCTTCTTTCTCGGGATCCAGTGCCTTTTCTACAAGGCACTGGCTGTCTTCCCAGGAGCCACCCAGCACCTGTCAGCACACCCCGAATGGAAGGACAGGGTGTTCCTGCCACCTTAAGATGTTATCCACTACTCTCCTCCCCAGTAGGGCCCTGCAGCCTGCTCTTGCAGCCAGGAGACTGCCTTAATTTGCAAAGGGGCCATGGTTACAGCATCTCCCCAGGGAAGTAATAAAGAGCGAGGGTGCGATAAGGGACAAATGCAATTATCTAATGACACTCTTATCTGTGGTAGATCCCAGTCCAGGAGAAGAGAGTGAGGGGAGAGGGTGGAGGAATGGGTAGGAGTGGGGGTGCCAAGCTGGGCCTGAGAAATGCTGGGTATCTGTCCACATGTTCCTCCCCAGCTCCAGAGAGTGCAGTGTGTGGGGGGAGAGCTGAACGAACACAAGTTTTGTGTATGGACAAACCTGGGGGTGCATTCTAGTGCCACTGGTCTCAGTGACCCCCTTCTGTGAAATGGTGGCAACAGTGGTCCAGCCACATGCCACGTGAAGCTCGGTCAGCCCCACTAGCCCCCTTGGCTCTTCCCAGTTCACTTTCTCCTTACACTGTGCAATCCAGAGAAGGGATCAGCAGAGGCAGGAGGACATGACCTTGAAAGTGGATGGGAGCATGAGAATGTGGAGAATTGGCGCAGCCGCTTTAGGGGTGCTCCTGCAGCCCGGGGCTGGGCTGTGCATGGCCCAGGCCTTATCCCCTTTAGCCCTACAACCACCCCGTGAAGAACTTACTATCACCCTACTTCGCCAACAAGAACGTTTTGTGTACTCACAAAAGTGTATCACCTATCCAAAGTCACAGAAGGGAGACAGAGGCAGAGGCAGAGGCAGACCTCGAAACCAGGCAGCCTGACTCCCAAGTCCATGGCCTTGTGGGTGAAATTCCCCTCAGGTTGCCTGGGTCTTCCTGTGTCTGAGTCCCATTCCCCTTGGCTGGGAGGCTTGTCCCAGTTGGGCTCTGGGTTCAGTTCCTCCCAAATGCTCTTTGCTACTCAAGCCATCTTCATGGTCCCTCAAATGTGCACAGTCCTCTACAGTTTACAAAGAACTCTTCATGACTTAGCCCGTGAATGCTGAAGACTGCTATTATTCCCACTTCGTAGACTCTACCATGAAGACAGCACAGCTCCCCTCCCAGGAGGCAAAAGGACATTTGCACACGTTGAACCCTTTTATCTGTACAACATCCCTGAGAGGTATGTGTCATCAGGGCCAGTTTACAGAAGCTAAGCTGCGGAAGCGAAATAGCCTGCCTGAGTTTACAAACCTAGGGAGGGGCTGAGCCGATATTTCCTTCTGGATTTGATTGACCTGAAAGCTCAAGCTTTTCACCATGTTGGAATTGAATCCTGTCTCAGTGGATGATGTGTTAACCTGGTACAAGAGGTGACAATTAAGCACATCTCTCTTCCTCAGCCCCTCCCGGGGAAGGCTCTGAGGTCCTTTATCTGAAGCTTCAGTCCTGCCATTTCCTGAGCCAATCAGACAACATCCATCCATTTTCTTGTTCAGTCACTCATTGAACGAACATGAGCGAGCACCTGCCAGGTTCCAGCCACTCTTTAGACACTTGGTATCTGTGTCTATTAGCCATGGGCCCTGCCTCCAAGAATCCACTGTCTGGTGGAGACAGTTGAACAAGGCTGGCAAAGAAGCTGCCCCCTTTCGGGGTTGCAAACTGCAGAGGTCCGACATGCACCCTGGCGCATTCCATGTGGAGAAAAACTATTTTGGGTCCCAAATTCAGCAGTTTCCATGGATACCAGCTCATAACTAATTAGACCAAATCAAGTATCTCTTTCCATCTTTGATGTCATTTACTTCCAACTTTTTATCCACTTGCCTTTATTTCAATCATTCACCCAGCATTAACTGAGCATCTACTAGGCCTTGTACCTGAATGAATAAATTAGTAGCAACAGCAGCTATCAAAAGTAACTCACATTTATGGGGAATTTATGATGTGCTAGGCACTGTTCTAAGCACTGCGCATGTACTGCTTTGTTTACCTCTTAACAACCCCTTTGAGGCAGGAGCTATTAGCGTCCCCTGTACAGGATGAGGAAACAGAGACAGAGAAAGGTTAAGGATTCTGCCCCCTCAGAAATGGTACTGGGAAGGTGTCTGCCACCATCTGATGTCTGGGTGACTCACCTATAACCAGAGCAGAGAGTGAAGACTCTGCCTCGGCTTCCAGGCTGGCCTTTCCTCTTCTGTACCCCTGTTCCAGCGTCACCATTCATATCTGTGTACCTTGTATATGAGACTTCATGAAAGTGAGCACTGGCCTGTGGGCCACAGGCTGGCTCTAAGCATGAGCCCAGCTGGATTAAATGCTTGAAACTGGGGAGAGGGGTGCTTCCTGCACACCCCTGTCCTCATATATGACCACATGGAAGTAAGGCCTTGAGCCCAGAGAGATAGTGATGGGGATTTGAGCCAGACATTTCTCATCCAGAATGGAGATTGAGGGAACAAGCCAGAGGGTCCTCATTGCTGACATCTGGGTGGGCTATACCCATTTGTTACAGTTTCACTAGAGCTTTGGGGACAAAGTGGCCTCCCCTTCCTCTTTCCCTGGGTAGCCTCACCTGACTTTCCAGCCCTCACCGACCTCTGACCTCTCAGAACTCATCCACCACCAGATCATGGACTCTGCAGGCAGCCTACCTCTTACCCTGATGGGAAAAATCAGAACAGCCTGAGGACATGCAGAATTCGGCCCAGAGTCCTAGCCTGTGCCTCCCCACACCCTAGGGCCCTGACCTTTCCTCTTGGCTTCCTTCTGATTCCTGATGAGTTGTCTGCACTTTACCAGGAATATTACCTGGTTAAGTGGTCACCCCTATTCCCTTTCTAGCTCAGGAAGTCATTGTGTGAATTTACAGGCCTTTCTGTGGTGATCGCAGCTAAAAATCCTAAGATCAAAGGAGCTTTGGACTTGGACTCATAGGGGTCTTGTCGAACTCTGGGGTCTTATGCCTGTTGAAAGACCCGGGACAGATGATTTACCCTCCTGTCTGTGCAGTGGGGTATTGACCTAACCCTGGTCGTGAAGCTCAGATGATGAGCACTATTGCTTCTCTTCTCATTGGGCACTTCACACAAAATATTCTGGTCCTTAAGGATGGGTGAAGTGGCTCACACTTGTAATCCCAGCACTTTGGGAGGCTGTGGTGGGAGAGTTACTTGAGCTCATGAACTTGAGGTTACAATGAGCTATAATGACACCTCTGCACTCCAGCCTGAGTGACAAGCAACCCCATCTAAAAATAAAATTCTGGTCTTGGGGCGGCACCTGTGGCTCAGCGAGTACAGCGCCGGCCCCATATGCCGAAGGTGGCGGGTTCAAACCCAGCCTTGGCCGAGCTGCAAAACAGAAAAAAATAGCCAGGCGTTGTGGCGGGGGCCTGTAGTCCCAGCTACTCGGGAGGCTGAGGCAAGAGAATCGCCTAAGCCCAGGAGTTGGAGGTTGCTGTGAGCAGTGTGACGCCACAGCACTCTATAGAGGGTGATAAAGTGAGACTCTGTCTCTACAAAAAAAAACAAAAAAATTCTGGTCTTTACACCAACCTTAGGGGCCATACAGTTGTTAGGGGGGTTACAACTTGAACCAAGACCTCTGCTCCCAAGCTGGTACCCTTCTGACTACACCACACTACCTCCTGCCTTGAAAGGGGTTCTCCGAGAGGCTGGGGTGATATTCTCTATCTCACAGGAGTCCTGGCCTTGCTGATCATAGGAGGTGCTCTGGGGGACACATTTCTGTGCTCTGCATGGCCCATTTACATCTTCCTGGCACCTGAGCAGGTGTCACCCAAGCCAGCAAGAAGACCTCTTAGGCACTGTTGGCCTCTGCTGTCCTGTTCCTATGCCTGGATCGATTGGTCCCTAAATCTGTTGTTTTCCCTGTCTTCCTGCAGAGGAGTTACCTCCTTCCAAATTGGGAAAGGAGGTCAGAAGAAAATAGCGCAGCAGCTGTTCTTAGATGTGGCCGCCTCCATTGTTTGGCCCATACAAGGCTGGTCTGTATTGGGTTTCCACAGGGCCTCGTGACAGGCACGGCTTCTGTCACCAGCTACAGTAGGTGCCCTGGCCGTCCCGCCTCAGCCCTGCAGACCTCCCTGATACCAGCCGCAGCCTTTTTGCACCATCCCCACACTTTCTGTGTCTCTAGCGTGTCTGCGTTAGGACTTTCCCCAGTGAGGCATTTGCGGCCTAGTCAGTGGAGGACAAGTCCCACATCCCGGCCTGCCCATCATTCAGGACCATTCTGGATGCATTTCACATGGTTGCACAGAAGGTCCCTGGTGGAATCGAGCCCCACGTACCTGCATCAGTGACCAGCTTGCCTTCTCTTCTCACCCCTGCACCGCCACCCTGACCTGCTGGGATGACCTTCCAAGTAAACTCCCTGCACTCAAATCTGTTTCAGGCTTTGCTTTAGAGAGGACCCCAACTAAGACCAAAACATAAGCCAGGCTGTCAGAAAGCATGCACAGGAGAATGAGGCACTGACCGAGGAGTCAGGAGACTTGAGTTCCAACCCCACATCTCCGTTCCATCAGCCCCTCATACAATCAACGAATGCACGAATGAATAAATGAGTGAAGGAATGAGTTAGGTACTATCTTGCCTACATTATGTGGGAAACTGTGATTCACCTTTTTAGTGCTCGTCAGCAATCTCCAGATGTATGTAATCATCATCCAATGATACCAGCACGCCTTGCCTGGCCACGCACACCTGGGTTAGGGGTGACCATGTGACTTTCACTGGCCCAGGAAATGTGAGAAGTGGTGTGTTTCACTCTGGATGAGAGCGGTTAGGGGCCAGTGCTTGATGCTCCCCACTCCTCCACCTTCTCTGGTGCCCCTGCAGTGGGAGTGCTGACATGGGAATGTCAGAAGATTGAAGTAGCTTGAGTGCTGAGCCACCTCAGAGACTACAGTGACCCTGGAGTTGCTTGGACCGAGAACAATTTTTTTTTAAATGAGTGAGAAATAAACTCTGGTTTTAAGCCACTGAGATGAGGGTGAACCTTACTCGTTACTACAGGATAATCTAGCTCATCCTGACTGATGCACAAACCAAGCCCCAGTGGAGCTGATGGCAGAGCAGGGCCTAGAGCCTGGGCCTTTCCTTCCATGGTGGCCCTGGTCACTGAGAGAGGACTCTGCACATCTTCCTATGTGTGGAAGTGAGGCAGTGTGACCAAAGGTGTGGACATTTCCATTCTGTTCCGCTTAGCCAATAGCTCCTGTATTGTCTGCTTTGCATTCAGGGACGTTCATGAAAGAGGATCCATTATTAGTAGTTTGATAAATGCTGGGCTGGATGATCTGTGATTCCAAGATGAGGACATTTTGCCTGTAGACTCCTAAGCACTTGAATTCGTCTATTCCCAGGCAGCTCTGTACAAATGTGAAATTCCTAGGACTCTCATCCCTGATTCCCAGTCACCCCATGATTGCACAGATCCCCGGTGTGAACAGCCCAAAGAGGACACTTCCTGTGATGTGGTCTGTGTGTCCATGGTGAGTGAGCGGCAGGCTTCCTGCATGGCTCCGGATGCGCCGATCAAACGCAGAGCTGCACCTGGGGCTTTTGGTCTCACGCTCCCTGGGCAGGGAGGCAGCCCATAGCAGCCCACAGAGCGTGAAATCAGGGCCTGGGACCTCGTCTCTAACTTGAGCTCCTTCCCTCCCTTGCCGTGTGCCTCAGTTTCCTCTTCTGTAAAATGATAATACCAAATATTTGAGAATGGGTAGCACCGTGCTAATCAGGTAACGTCCCAGAACCAAGAATTTGCTACATGAGTTGTAGAAAAGATTTTGCCTGAAAGAGAAAATCAGATGGGGCCGTGAGAAGTGGCTTCTGAACTCTATGAGGCTCCAACAGGGAGGGTGGGTTAGATATTGTTTTTCATCCTAGTAATTATCACTACCTGGCAGATTACTTTCTATTTGTATAGCTAGAACATTCGTCCCATGAAGATGGGATGAGGACCTTGTCTGTTTTGTTTACTGCCATGCCAAAGATGGGGTATGTATACAGTAGGTGCTCACTACATGGTACTGAAGAATTGAACTTGTGTGGCTTCCAAGGAATGAAAGTTCCAGGGAGACTGTTGCTGTCTCTCCCCCTCCAGCAGCTCTGCTCACCACTCCCTGGCTCCCTGCCTTGCGCACTGGCCTCCCTGACTCAGACACTTCCTCTTTTAATTGGCCTCCAAGTCAGACTTCATGCTGCTCAGGGTGGTGGCTTTGGTGACTCTAATCATGACTGACAGAAAGTGGGTGATTAATTAGCTGGGAAGGCTGGAGGTGGGCGGTTGCCAAGCAGAGAAACAGAAGGAAGTTAGCCCCAGAGAAGAAAAGTGCCCCCATCCCATTACACACCCAACACCAGCAGCTATGGGCTGTTGGCCTGTGGAAATCCTCATGTTGGCCCAGCTGTGGGTGGGGCATGGATTGGGACTCAAAAGCTAACGCTAAGATATGATATTGAGGGTGGGAGGGGATCCTGCTTTGACCTAAAAGTAAGCCAGGATCAAATTCATTCTACAACTGAGAAGATGAAAGCCCAAGGCCAGGGCCATCTCAGGTTGTATTCCTAGAAGTCTATCACCCAACACAATGGAGGGGAGAGTCTACCATGGGCCAGGCTAGTTAAGGAAGTCCCCACTTTGCTCCCCTCCTGTGGACTGGAGACCCGGTCCTGAGTCCGAGACCCTCCAGCGAGCCTACAGGGGCTCAAGTGCCAGAACTGAAAGGATTTTGAGTGCAGCAGACATGGGGTTCATTCAGTTCCTCCCTTCATCCTTCATAGCTGTGTGACATTAGGCAAGTCACACGACCTCTCTGAGCTTCCCTCTCTAAATGTGTAAAAACGTGGTTGATACTTATTTCAGGGGGCTGTTGCAGGAATTAAATAAGGCAATACAGATAAAGTGTCTGACCCAGCACCTGGCACACATAGATGCTCTGCAAATGTCAATTCTCTCCCTGACCTCTGATCCCCTCCATTCTGTGCCAGTGTCACTCCCCACCCACAACCTGTCTGCACCCTTCTTGGTGACTAATGGTGCATATGCCTCCTCCACTGATGATTGCAGGGTAAGCTGTGTGACCCTGGTGAAGCAACTTCACCTCTCTGTGCCTGTTTCCTCATTGTAAAGTGAGGACACCAATATACTGACTTCATAGGGTTGTCCCCCCCTTTCCACATTTAGAAAATATATTTTAGAACCATGACATAATTCCTAAATACAGAAAAGAATACATGTTCACATTTTGCCATTTGCTTCATGCTTTTTTGGTTTAAGAAGAAATAAAGTGTTAATGATTTTGCTACATCCTACCACCCGGTATTATGGTTTCTTGCACAAAGCCAGAGCCTGCAGGTTCAGGCTGGGACATGTTTGGGGCCAGAGCCTGCAGTGTGAAGCAGAATATATGCTCCTGGGAGGTCAAGGCATCCTGATTGGTAAGCCAGGGAGTATGTCCTCAGACAGACATCTGTTTTAGACAGATAACTTGGGCACATGTTGAGGGGGATGAAGGAGGGGTGGGGAGACAGGCAGCAGGGGGCGGGGGGGCGGCTCAGACAGGTGGAGACAGTGGGAACACAGAACTGTGGACAGACAGACCTGAGGGCTCGTTAGAGGGTGGTCAGGGTGGGCATGGAGGAGAGGGGAGGATGGAGATGAAATATAGAGCTGGGATCAAGATGGTCAAATGAATGGTGCTGCTCATTGCTGCAGTCCTGGGGGCAGGAGTGGTCTAAGGCAGATGGGGCAGCATTGGTCATAGAGAGGGTCAAGGCCACGGGCCAGCATCTCGTCCGAGACGAGCGCAGTGCAGAAAGAGCACTTGGGGGCTGATGATGAACAGGGGCATGTGGGATGGGGAGAGTGGAGGGAGAACAAAAGCTTGAGGACCCTAGGATTTCAGGGACAGGCAGAGGACCATCCCATAGGTATGCTGGAACCCTCTGCTCTCCGGATCCTAGAGGTGTGTTTCTTCCATTCACATTTCTATTTAGAGTCCCAAGGATGCTGGAGTCCTGCTGAGGCAACTCCTTTGACATGTGGGAGGCAGGAATTGTACACATCCCAAACCTCCATGTCTAAGCCAACCTCACCCCCCCTTCCAAGCCTTGTAATCTAATCATAGGATAAGACCTCCATTACTTTTTAAAATTTGCTTAAGCACCTTTGAATTAAGCTTCTGTCTTTTGTACCTGAAACAGCATCACTAATACTTGTCTCATTGGGTTGCATGCTTCAGTCCTAATGTGAAAACTTTGTCTTAAAAGTTTTCCAGAATCACTCAGATCTTTACAGTGCCCAGGGTATTCCAGTTTCTCTGGGTGTACCCTGTTAGTATTAGTTACCTATTGTTGTGTAACTAATTAAAGTAGTTCCAAGACCCCATTGGATGCCTGGAACCTCAGCTAGTACCCAACACTATATATCCCGTGGTTTTCAATCTGATCATCTAGACGGCTGCTCCTACCTACTCAGATAACCTGGACAAAGGGCTGATTAGCATCCCAGGCAGGACAGAATGGCAAGATTTAGTCTTGCTACCAGGAGCAGAAGACAATTTAAAATATATAAATTATTTATTTCTGGAATTTTCCGTATTATTTCCAGACTGCAGTTGACTGCGAGTAACAGAAACTGCAAAAAGTGAAACCATGGATAAGGGGGGGACTGCTGGACCTCAATGTAGTGGCTTAAAGCAAAAGCAACAGTCAGCATCTATGGCACTGTCTCTGTGAGTTAGGGGTCTTCAAGTGGCTTCCCTGGGTGGCTCTGGCTCAGACCTTGAGTCTGGGGCCAAGAGGCTGCAGTTGTGAACGTTGTCAGAATCAAAATGGAGGCACTAATGCTAAGAAAACCCTGACAAATAGAGCCAGGGAAAGCCACAGAGAGAGAGAGAGCTTTCACACTTGCATGCCTGACAGTGGAGAAGACTACAAAGATCACAGCCTTGAACAAAGGCCATCACAACCTTAAACAAAAAATGCTTCTTTGGCTCAGCGCCCATAGCTCAGTGGTAGGGTGCCGGCCACATGCCCCAAGGCTGATGGCTTTGAACCCAGCCAGCGTCTGCTAAACAATAATGACAATAACAAAAAGAATAGCCAAGCGTTGTGGTGGGTGCCTGTAGTCCCAGTTACTTGGGAGGCTGAGGCATGAGAATAGCTTAAGCCCATGAGTTTGAGGTTGATATGAGCTGAGACCCGTGGGGCGTCATAGCCTGCATCTACTGAAGGCAACATAGTGAGACTCTGTCTCAAAAAAAAAAAAAATACTTCTTCAAGGACATCTGCCCAGAAACTGCCTGTCGAACCTCAAACTGGCATCATCCTTGTTATCGGCCCTTGTAGCCAAGAGTGATGATCTCAAAACAATTATGTAATCCTTTTCATTTTCCTTGAAAAACCTTTGTCTTCCTTTATCTCTGTGAATAGGCACATAGTTTACTACGGCATGTGTGTTCCCACCACGATATTCCCAAATGAGCATCTTTTCTTTTAAAGAGCCTCTCTCTGTCATTTAGGTTGTTGCTGTCAAGATGTTGGCCATGGCTGCACTCATCTGAAGGCTCAACTGGGGCTGGAGGATCCACTTCCGAGGTGGCTCTCTCACACTAATGAATATTTGGTGCTGGCTTTTGGCAGGAGGCCTCAGTTCCAGACTCCTTGGGTCTCCACAGGGCTGCTTGAGCGTCTTGAAATGAAGGAGAGAATGATCCTACAGCCTGCCAGCTGGAGCCTGCACCATTTTTTGACCTCAAAAGCCATTTTCTGTCATTTTTGTAATATCCCACTGGTCATACAAGTCAGCCCTATTCAGTGTGGGAGAGAATCACCAGGGATGTGAATACCAGGTAGTGGTCACTGGGGGAACCTTGGGGGTGCAGATTCTGGGCCATGTAGTGGCCATATCTAGGGCAGCTTCCTAGCACTCTTGCCATCCTGGAGAGAAAGGCTCTACCTGCCTCCAGTCCTATCTGGGAGGGAAGTAGTGCTGTCTCTCTCACCCTTGTGGGTGACTGCCCCAGCTGTTCCCCAGATCTGCAGGGCTGATCGGGCCTGAGGAGAACCCACCAACCCAAACTAAACAAAGGGTAGCAAAGGTTAACTCTCCTCCCCATCTCCCTTTGGACATTTGAGAATATTTCTATAATTGTGGTGGATTCTTTGATTTCCTTCTCTAACTGCTGTGGCCAGAGGGGCAGGGTTGGAGTCACATGTGATGATGGGACGTGGCTACAAAGCTACTCTTCCTAACACAGCTACTCCTGACAGCATTTAAAGAAAGAGGTGTCAGAAAGAGCATGAGCTGTGGATAACACCAGGTTCAAATCTTGGCTCAAATACTTGCTGTTCCTCCCTGCCCAAGACAACCAAATTTCCTGATCCTCACTTTCCACATCCATAAAATGGAGATAACAGTGTTGTCAAAAGACAAAATTACAGCAAATTTAGTTATAGATCTAACTGGCTTTTATTCATGATTTGAATCGGAGCAGTCTCCATGTTGTAAAATAGAATGTAAGTTCCCACTGGGCAACAGCAGGGCAGTGGGCTTTGGAATAAGGAGGCAGCACAATAGAAACAGCCTGAAGAGTGAAGGTCAGGTTGCTTCGGGTTACTTTTCTGAAAGGGTTAAAGGGTGGGGGTGTATTTCCTTCTAGGCTGACACAGGTAGAGTGGAATCACCTGCATTCAGGACAGCCTGGTCTGCCTTGGGATCTACCCGCTTCCTTCAAGTTTCAGGTTGATTGTGTGGCATTTGGCATGAGGACTCCATCTTGGTCTGATCTGGTCTTTTGGGGCCTAGTGCAGGAGCTCAGTCAAAATCAATTCGGTTTCCTGGAGTTTTAACATTGCCTTCTTGTAGTGTTGAATGAGAAGTCAAAAGCCAACTCACTGTTCCATTAGGTAGAGCCACCCTAGCTTGCTCCAGCCCAACCTCCTGCCCCAATTACCCAGAGAAATGGTCCTAATCCACTTGGATGGCTCAGCAACCTCGTATGTGTCCAGCTGTATCAGGAATGGGGTTGCAGAGCTGTCTAGGACAGAACCAAATCATAAGTACTCTCCAAGGCTGGGTTCTAGAAAGTGTGAAAGTCCCAGTATGTATGTGACAGCAAGGGTATCTTTCTGGCAATTATGACTGTGAAGCTTTATATCGACAAGAGGAGGAGCAGAGAGGAACATAGTTACTCCTCATGGCTCTGGTGTGCCCTGCAGGCCTGGGGTCACAGGCTGGGGGTCAAGGGCCATTTTCAAACTCTACTTGCTCCCTTGGAGATGCTGACTTCACCACACGACCTCACACCTGCCGCTTGATATCCTATTACTGATAGGAGTGGACCCTACCCACCAGGTAAACTGAGGTAGAAAAAGAAGCAATAAACACATAAAAAGCCACCACTAATTTATACTATGGATATACAAGACATCCTCAAATTCTAGAACCCAGACTTGGAGAGTACTTACGATTTGGTTTTGTCCTGAACAGCTCTGCAACCCCACCCCTGACATAGCTGGGCACATACAAGGTTGCTGAGCCATCCAAGTGGATTAGGACAATTTCTCTGGGTAGTTGGGGCAGAAGGTCAGGCTGGAGGAAGCTAGGGTGGCTCTACCTGATGGAACAGGGAGTTGGCTGGGTGGGGGGAGTGGGCGGCACAAGGCCTGAGAGGGTCTGTTGCTTGGTGGAGCAGGTGAGGCTGCTGTGGGCTCTGGTCTCCACCTGAGTTCCTGCTCACAGGTTGCCTGGCAACCATTGTTCATTTAATCACCATTGACTTTGAAATAAAAATCAATTTCCTTTATGAGGGGAGCCAGAGGGCCATATTAACCACCAAGTTTAAGCAGACCAATTTTACTGCTGAAAGATTTATGAACAAGGATGTATGCAGAGAACTATTTATAGTAGAAAAAGTTTGGGGGGTGGGGAGCTGAATCAAAATGCCGGCCTGAGGGGCTGATTAAATTAGAGCCATTTCTTACAACAGAATATTCTATGGCTAATAAAAATAATGAAAGAGATCTAAGTGTACTGACAGGGGAACATTCTCACAATGTAAGTGAAAAATAACAAGCAGGTTACAGAACAGTATGTGGAGTGCATTGCCATTTTTACTGAACAACAATGAAATGTGTGTGTATGCGTGGATGTGCCTGTTAATAAAAAACACTCTGCAAGGACACACAGCAAACTGTCAGCAATGATTTTCATTGGGGAATGAGATTGCAAACAACTTTTTTTGCTGTCTTTCTGTATCATCTAATTTTAAAAATAAAACAGACGTGTTACTTTTTTTATCCACAAAAACAATAATGTCATTTCTTTTTTCAGATGGAGAATTGCAACTGTGAGTGTGAAAGGAAGAGGCTCTTAAGGGGTCAGTGGGAGTTGAGACCAGTGGGGGTTGAGACATCTGGACAGTGGCCTTGTCCGTTGGGCTACCATAACAAAGTACCATAGACTGCGTGGCTCATAAACAGCACACATTTATTTCTCACAGTTCTGGAGACTGGTAAGTACAAGATCAAGGTGTCAGCAGAGTCCATGTCTGGTGAGGGCCTGTTTTCCGACTCGTCGATGGCATGTCCTCACTGTGTCCTCACATAGTGAAAGAGCCAAGGCAGCTTTCCAGGGCCCCCTCGATAAGGGCACTCATCCCATCATGAGTGTTCTGGCTCCATGATATGATCTCCTCCCAAAGGTCCCACCTCCCAATATCATCACACTGATGATTAGGTTTCCACATATGGCTTTGTAGGGGACAGATATTTAAACCATCTGAGAGAAGGCTGAGACCTCCTTCTAGGGCTATCAGAGACATTCCAAGAAGAAGTTTCCCCTCTCCTGTCTGAAATGTCCAGGCTGAAACTGGGTACTGATGGGGAACTAGCCATGATGGAAGCTGAGCGAGATGTCTCCTAGGACCCCAGGAAGTGGGGAAGAATGAACGAGCTCACTGAGTGGGAGGAAGGGAGAGCAGAAACATCAGGCTGAGACCAGATGGACCAGGGCTGGAGGCGGCAGAGGGCCTAACTCTTTACCCCTTCCCCTTCCTCACGCTTTCCCCAGCTAGTGTTCCCTCAGGCTCTACACTCTGGTCTCATTCGCGCTCTTGGTTTCAACCACCACCTTCCCTCCTCTCCACACCTGAGCCCATTGGAGGCAGCCAGGGAAGAGAGAGATGAGGTCAGAAGAGGGAGCAGCAGGAGAGGGGGTGCAGACTATGTGGACCAGATATCTGTGGCTGCCCCTTGTTAAAAAGTCATGCTCAGTTACATCTCTTGCCTGAGACCTTCCATGATCTTCCTTGGGTCTGCAAGGAAGGGATAGAAGGCCTTCTAAACCTGGCTCCAGTCTCAGCCCCCCCAATCCCATGCATTCTTGCCTTTGTACAAGTGTGCCTCTCTCCACAATGCCACCCTTCTTTTGTCTACAAGACTAACTCTTCTTCTTTAAGACCCAGTTGAAAGATCAGCCTCCACCGTGAAGCCTTCTTAGTTTCTCCAGGCACTTGATCCTCTGTGCTTCCTTTGTACACCCATGGACCACAGCACTCGTCATGCTTCCCCATTACTGATACTGATTTGTCTGTATCCTACTCTTAGCTTGTGAGCTCTTTAAGGCAGATGGCTTATCCACCCCAGCTCTAAGTTCAGGGCCAGTTACAGGAATGCTGAGGAGGAATCTGAGTGCTCAGATGTATGGATAGATAACTGGATGGATGGGTGATGGTTGGGTGGATGGGTAGATGAGTGGTTAGATGAATGATTAGATGAATGGATGGATGGAGGGTGCTCTGGTCTGGATATGGTTTGTTTGGCCTTGCCAAGTCTCATATTGAAATTTGATCCCCAATGTTGGATGTGGGCGATAAGGACAGATCATTCATGAATGACATGATGGCTTTATTGTGGGAATAAGTGAGTTCTCATTCTTAGATCTGGCATGAATCGGTTCTTCTTTCTTTTTTTCAAGGGAAAAATTGTGACCCAAAGAATTGGTTGTTAAAAAGAGTCTAGCACCATTGATTCTCTTTTCTTTCTCTTTCCCTGTGTGATCTGTGCACATGGCACCCCTTCACTTACCACCATCAGTGGAAGCTTCCTGGGGCCCTCACCAGCAGCAAATGCTGGCACCATGCTCCTTGTAAAGTCTGCAAACTATGAACCAGATAAACCTCTTTTCTTTATACAGTACCTCATGTATTTCATTGTAGCAACACAAATGAACTTAGACAGATGATGGATGGATGGATGGATGAAGTATGGGTGGATGGGATGGCTTTGTTCCCTTCACCATAGGGACATGTAATTTCTTTCATCTTAAAAACAAAAGGAGAAACTCCCTTGTTCCCACACCCGCTCCTTCCCCTAATAGCAAAGCCCCTCCGAAGAGCTGAGCACCGTACCAGGCCGCTCCTCTCTTTCCATGCTCTCTCGCACGCTCCACTAAAGTCTTGTTGAATGAGGTTGCCATTGACCTCCACATTGCTAAATCCAGTGGTCAGCCTCAGTTGTCAGCTTACTTGAGGGTGGCAACATTTGACATGGGCCTTTCTTTTGAAACACATTCTTCTCTTGGCTTCCAGGAATCTTTACTCTCCTGGTTTTTCTCCTATTCCAGTGATGGCCCCTTCTGTCTCCTCCTCATCTCCCCAACCTCAGACCTTGGACTTCTTTTCTGTCTGTTAAAGTTCCCTTCATGATCTCATAAGGGAACTTTGAGGGAGCCTTCCCTGCTCCCCCAAATGTGGTAACCCTCCCCCTCTGAAGAATCACAACTCCACTGTTCAGGTGCTCAGGCTAACCGTCTTGGCGCCATCCTTGACTTGTTTCTCTCTCTCTCCCCCACATCCAACTCTTTAGTACCTTGGTCTACCTCCAAAACATGTTCAGAACCCCAGGGCTTCCCTCTCCCTCCATGGCTGCCTCTGAACAAGCCCTCCCAGCTCTTGCCTACTAACTCTTCATTCCAATGTTGTCTTGCCTCTACTGTTTCTTCTCAGCTCAACAGCTAGAGGGACCCTCTGCACACTTGCTTCCTTTATGAAGAACCTTCCAGTGGCTTCTTATCTCACTCATTATGGAATCTGGGGTCTTCACAATGGCCCTCAGGGTCCTTTGGGGTCTGCACCCCTGTCCCCCATTACTTCTCTGACCTCATCCCTGATCATCTTCCCTTGCTGCCTCCAACCTCTCCTCAGCCACCCCAGGTTTGCTCCTGTCTCACAGAATTTGCACTTTCCATCCCTTCCATCTGGAATGCAGTGCCCCAGATACTCACCTGGCTCATTTCTTCACCTCTTTTGGATCTGGACTCAAATGTTACCTTCCCTAGTCACTCTATTTAAATTGCACCTCTAGGCCCGGCGCCTGTAGCTCAAGCGTTAAGAAGCCAGCCACACACACCAGAGGTGGTGGGTTCGAATCTGACCCAGGCCTGCCAAATAACAATGACATCTACAATCAAAAAATAGCTGGGCGTTGTGGCGGGTGGCTATAGTCCCAGGTACTTGGTAGGCTGAGGCAAGAGAATCACTTAAGCCCAGAAGTTGGAGGTTGCTGTGAGCTGCGATGCTACAGCACTCTACCCAGGGTGATAGCTTGAGGCTCTGTCTTAAACAAATAAATAAATAGTACCTCTAGCCTCCCACCCCACCCCTGCTCTCTTGTTCTGCATAACGCTGGTCACCGGTTTCACACTTAGAACTGACCTGATTCTATGTTGTCATCTCTCTCCTTTAGAAAATTAGCTACACAAGGGTAGGGACTTTGAGTTTTTGTTTCCTGCTGCATCTTTGGTGCCTAGAACATGGCACAGCATATGGTCGGCTCCTTGTAAATGTGGGTGTGTGACACACCGCACCACACGCCAGTACTGCTGTCCCCATTTTTTTTGGATGAGGAAGCAGAAGCTCAGAGAGGTTGGTTAGCTCAACAGTAGCCACTCTAGTCATAGGACGATCTGAACTTAGGCAGCCTGACTCGAGAGTAGGTATTCTAAATACCGTGTGCTACTCTTCTGAGCCTCAGTTTTCCCATCTGTGAAGTGGGGGAGATTATAATAAAGCTGCCCTGCAACTCTTAGAAGGGTTGTTTGAGGCTCACATAAAATGACATCTTTGTGTATATTTGTTCAAACCATAAATAAAACTGGATAAAATGTCAACTATTGTCACTTTCTCTCTCCTCTTAGGAATTAATGTGGACAAGAACGTAGAGATAAGCTAGGATTTAAGGTAGGGATGAGAGGGACAAGTTCAGGACTATCATCACTTCCAGGCATGTGTCAGATGGCTTTAAAGGGTTGGCACCTCCGTGTAAGGAGCAGAATCTGCAGGTATCCATTTATTTTTCCATCTTTCCTTTCACTCTTTCCATCCATCCATCCGAATGTCATGCTGCTAAGGAACCCACAGCAGGGGGAGGGGGTTTATGTTGCTCCCCACACAGAAAGCCAATTACTGAGACAATGGGGATTGTCAAGGAAGAAAGGATTTACTGCAGGAGATGCACCTGCTGGGCGGTGGAAATGAATAATGAATAATGCATGAGGGGAGTGAACATCATTACATGTTTGGAGTGGAATGCAGGGCACACAGGTACAGTGAGAACTCGTGCTAGTACACACATCCCATGAACCAAAAAGTGGTGGATAAATCCCTCCCAGGGTAGAGATTTTAGTATTATAATGAGTTGTGTTTAATATTGGTTATTTTTCAGCCTTGGTGCAGGCTCAGTGAGTGGGTCCTCGGGTACAATCTGCAGTGCGTATCTCTTATCTTTTCTGGACAAATAAGTGGTAGAAGGTTCTATAGTCATCTCAGGGCTGCAAGGAGGTTCTGCTGTTCCCGGAGAGAAACTCGAAAGGGAACGCATCAGTGCAACAGAAAGTTACACAGTTCTGGTCAGCAAATCTTGCTGGCCTGGGACCTTGAAGCATAAGAGAACTATATAAAAAAAAAAATTTAAGAAGTGTTTTCTTGCTTCTGGAGCCGGTTACAATGCATCCTTCCAGTCACCTACCCGTCCATCCACCTATCTTTCCTGCATCATTCATCCTTCTATCCATTATCCACCCACCTTTTCATTCTCCACCCATTATCCTTTCTTTTGTCTTTCCATTCATCTGTCAGTCCCTCCATCCTTCCACTCACCTATTATCCTGTATCTCTTCATCCATTTTTCCATCCAATCATTTCTCCAACTACTCACTTCCCCACATATCCATCATTTTACACCTGTTTCCTGAAAGCCCTTTGTGAGCCAGGCCCTGGGCTCAGAGCTGGGGACATGGGGACCCATAAAACATCCACCCTCGTGGAGCCGAAGGGGAAGTCAGACAAGTGCAAGGGGATAAGGTGGCAAGGTACCCAGCAAGGCTCTTGGTGCACAGTGCTGAGGCCCTGGAGTTCTAAGTAACTTGCTGGCCCTGGAGCCTGAGCTATGAGTGACTATGAGGTTGGACAATTAAATTTGAGAACTCGTCCTAGAAAACGTGCTCCATACCTCATTGCTGAATACCACTATGATCGCCTTCGAAGTGCTCCCTTCGGGAAGCTATGCACGGACGCCAGTACCTAGTCCACCCTTCAAAGCAAGTATGAAACTCTTTTTCTGGAATGGCCGTCAGCGCTGTCATAGGGCAAGGACTGACAATTAAGTTCATGAACTCATCCTAGCACAAGTGCTTGGAAGGGTGAACTCGTTCCTGGGATCAGTGCAAAGCTTCTCGAGGTGACTGTAGAATCAATGAGGTATGGAGCACGTTTTCTAGGATGAATTTGCAAACCTAATGGTCTGACTTCATACTCTTCTCTCTTCACCCTTCTGTCTCCTTTCTGAGAGAATTACTTGACCACTGTCAGCTTTGGGGATAAAATGCCAGGGCCAGGATTGCACGTGACGAGGACACCACCCTGTCTGGCTATCTTCGTGGGGTCGTGATTTCCATGACACCAGTGCCCTGGGCCCAGAGGATAGGCAAGCCAGCTGGGTGCCAGTAGGCAGAGGCCATGCAGGGGAGGGAAGAGATAATTCATTAGTCACGAAGGCCGGCCACACTTTTCACATTAAGCCTCTTTATCTCCTTGCAATTGCATCCGATCAAGGCAATAAAAAGCAATTTGGTTAAGTGGTAAATTTAATCACGCTACATCCATTCAGAAACCACTTAACGCCTCTGACTGTGACAGCGCCTTGGTTCTGTGCTTATTTGGAAAGCAAGCTTCTTCCAAACACAAGGCTTTCGGGGCCTTGGCAACTTGGTTTGTAGGATGAAAAAAATGACAGCATGCCTTTCTGGCTCAGCCTTTTCATCTCAAAGAGATGAGAGAGAGGGAACGTGACGAATCCTGTTTTTCATCTCTTGCTCCCAACAATTGGGTGAGCGTAGGCGCACCTTCATCTCAGAGGCTAAAACTGGCCCTCAGAGAGGTGAACTTCCTGGTGGAGTTCAAATCCAGGGATGCTTTTTTCCTGAGCCTTTGCCTCCTATTCATTTGTATTATTTTTAATTATCATATCTTCATATATTACCTTTATAATTAAAATTCTTTCTGTTATGTTACCCAGCCCCCCTGAGTGGTTCCCACTTTATCTCCAGATCTCTCTCATCAACTGGCTCCCCTCCTCCCCGGCGGCCACCAGGTTCAAGCTCATATGTCTTCATGCCAGGATCACTGGCACCCCTGCCTCTGCCCCTATGATCTCTCTGTACCTAATCTTGATGTCCTCTACTTGTCCACCACATTACTGCCTGAAGGATCTTTCTAAAGAGCTGATCTGGCCAAATTTCTGTCCTCCTGAAAACCCTCCTGGCTCCCATTACCCACAGGGAGCCCTTCCCAAAGCCTCAGGGGGGCAGTGAAGTGGCCGTGGAGGTGTCAGGCTGCCTTTCTGTCCTGGCTGCATGGTGTAGCCACCATCGTGTTCCATGATATAGCCACTGCCGTGTTCTGCCTCTCCTTGCTCAGAATCCATCCATCAGCGAGTGGCTCTCCACTCACGCAGGGTAAAATTCTAGCATGCTGGGATCATTCAAACCCCTTCGCACTTCAACCCTAACCTGCCTTTCCTCCCACCAGACTGGCCCTTCAGCCCAAACAAAGATGTACCTTCAAATTTCAAATTGAGCAAGCTTCTTCCTACCGTGGGGCCTTTGCACACACCCTTCCCTCTGCCTCACACTCCCAGCCCCCGAGCCTGACCCTCTCTAGCTCTAACCATGATTGGCTGCCACTTCTCCCCTTCACGTCTCAGGTATAGACTCAGCTCCTGACAGAGGTTGTCTAAGGTCAGGTTTATTAAACCAAACCCTGAGATGGGGATTCACAGGTAAGTGGTTTATCAAGAAGAGCTGGGCAGACGAGAGGTCTTAGGGGGAACGGGTGAGGGAAGTGGAACAGGCAGAGAGGAAAAGCCAGGCAAGTAAGAGGTTTCAGCCAAGCCCCAGACCCAGCCTGACCCTGGGGAAGCTCTGGGGAATGAGTTATATCTCAGGATTATTTTTTTTACTCTAGTCAAGGATCTGTCTGGGCCTTCGCACCAGCCAGTGGCTACCTGCCTCCCTGTGGAGAGACCTAACCCCTAGGATTTGCTTGTCCCATAGCCCAAGGTTAGTTCTCTGCAGAAATCAGGTGTGAGCTCCAAGAAGCAATGGGCATCAAGCATGGGGGAAGGCATACAGGACTGGACAAGGGGATCTGAGGGCCTCTGTACGGGGCATGGCTTCCATCCACCTTCCATAGCCCAGCCCCTATCCAGAGAGTCTTTTTCCTTACTCGTAGGGCACAGAGCCTTATTTTTTATTTTTTAAACAGAGCCTCATTCTGTCACCCTGGGTAGAGTGCTGTGGCATCACAGCTCACAGCAACCTTAAACTTTTGGACTTAACTGATTCTCTTGCCTCAGCCTCCCGAGTAGCTGGGACTACAGGTACCTGCCATAATATTCAGCTAATTTTTCCTATTTTTAGTAGAGACGGGGTCTTGTTCTTGCTCAGGCTGGTCTCGAACTCCTGAACTCAGGCAATCCACCTGCCTCAGCTTCCCAGAGAGGTAGGATTACAGGTGTGAGCCACCCTCTCACCTCTCAGGCCAGCCACCTGGCCTCTACTAAAGCCTTTAATATGGGTTATTGAAAAATCTCTCAGTCTTTATAGCTCCCTCATTCTTGAATATGCTGCTGGATATTCAGCACCTCCAAATATTACTAGAATATTATTCTGTCATATTCTGGATTTTATTACTGTGGTTGAGTTTGTTGTAGACAATTTATCTTCTCTCTCTCTCTCGTTCTCTCTCTTTTTTTTTTTGTTATTGTTTGAGACAGAGTCTCACTCTGTCACCCTGGTTAGAGTGCCATGGTGTCATAGCTAACAGTAAGTTCAAACTCTTAGGCTCAATCAATCCTCTTGTCTCAGCCTCCCAAGTAGCTGGGACTACAGGAGCCTGCTACAACACTCAGCTATTTTTAGAGCCGGAGTCTCGCTCTTGCTTAGGCTGGTCCTGAACCCGTGAGCTCAGGCAATCTGTCTGCCTTTGGCTTCCCAGAATGTTAGGATTACAGGCGTGAGCCACCACATCTGGCCTTCTCTTTGTTTTTGTTTTTTTTGGGGGGGGGTTAATTTTTAATGTTAAAAATAATAATTTTTTAAATTAAATCACAGCTGCGTACATTAGTGCAATCAAGGGGTACAATGTGCTGGTTTCATAAACAATCTGAAATGTTTTCATCAAACTGTTTAACATAGCCTTCATGGCATTTTCTTTTCTTTTTTTCTTTTTTTTTTTCCAGTGGTAAGACAGAATTTATTTACAGAAAAGAATACAGAAAACACTAAAGCTCCTGGTAGAGGGAGAGAACTCAAGTGGGGAGAGAAAAGCTCTTTCCATTTCTCTCCCGGTCTTTCCCCATCTCCCCCTTTAGGCTTTTAGTCTCGGGTATATATAGGTGTATTGGTTCCTTGGCCAGGAAACGAATGAACACAGTCCCTTCCACCGGGGGCAAGGTGAATGAATGTATCAATGAACAAACACAGTCCCTTCCGCAGGGGCAAAGTGAATGAATGTATCAATGAATGGCCACAGTCCATTCATGGAATTGAGGCCTAGGAAATTCACATGAAATTGACCTAGGCATAGGAAATGGGAGTTCCA
>CAUYON010096621.1:0-15831 GCA_963573935.1 Arctocebus calabarensis
CCAATTCCTGGGCTCAAGCGAGTCTCCTGCCTCTGCCTCCCAAGTAGCTAGGACTATAGGCGTCTGCCACAATGCCCGGCCATTTTTTTGGTTGCAGCCATCATTGTTGTTTGGCAGGCCTGGGCTGGATTCAAACCCACCATCTCAGGTGTACGTGGCTAGGGCCTTAGCCCATTGAGCCACAGGCACCGAACCAAAAATCTCCATCTTTTTAAAAAGCTGCATAATGTTCCATGTTGTACATATACCACAATTTATTAATCCATTCGTGGGTTGATGGGCACTTTCTTCCATGACTTAGCAATATATCCAGAAGACCAAAAATCACATTATAACAAAGATATTTATACCAGAATGTTTATTGCAGAGCCAGAAATTTTGAATGACTACACTTTTATTACTGGACAGACAAATGGTTTGAGTTCCCTTACACTATTTCATTACGAAAGATAAAACATTCAGGAAAATGAGTTCTTATAATGTAATTCCAGTAAGCTTTTATTACCTCAGATTTCTATGTTTTGATTTTCTTTGATATCTTCTTAGGTAATGATTTAATATATTGCTTTGATTTATACTTAATAAAGTGATTTTGTTGCAAAATTAATGAGAATTTACTTGATTTGGGGTAAAGGTGTGTACAAATTAAATTATCTTTAGGGTTTAAACTGAAATACTCTGTGAAGGGTAGAGTATAGAAATATGTGTTCATGTATACCTGGTCTCCTCCACACACAAATATCCTAGGTTTTCTTTAACTAGGAAGATAGAGGCTAAAACTATACTGACACATGTATTATGCTTCCATAACATGTATAAATATAACTAACTATATTAATGTGCATTCTTATCCCTCTTTCAAAATATCTACCCATCACTGATTCCCTCCTTACTGAGTAAATAACCTCAACTGAGCCAAGAAATCTCAATTCTCTAGCAATCTTCCCATTTGTGACAATACATACTAATTCCTGCTGAAGTTGGACACTGTCCTTATATATTTCTCCCAAATTTTATACAAAATATAAAAGGCAAATGTGAAATTAAGCCTTTTTCTAAAGCCATGTATGTAAAAATGACTATCCCATTATATGTTAATTATTTACATTTATTCTGTGTTATAACATTATCACTGAATTAGGTAAAATATATTTCTCCTTTATCGGATGGCTTACTTTTAGAGTCTATCAAAAGGGGCAGGCTACAGAGGGAAAATGAGGAAGAAACATGACTGCCCCCTCTCTCAGCAGCACCTTAACAAAGGAATTCCTCCCTCAGACTTCTGTCAGTACTTTTAGCACCAGCTCCCAGGCCCCGTCTCAAACACTAGCACACAGTAGGCTGGGCAGCACCCTCCCCTTGGAAATCTGAAACCAGATCCACAGGACCCCTCTTGTCATCTCCTGAGTGTGCAGAACAGTGGAGCAACACATACTGTGGACAATCTTACCCCCAGGTCTGACAGGTGCCTTCTCCAAACTCTTGTGATAACTAGGAGTAACCGGAGGCCACCTCCTTTTCCTTGCTCTCAGCTTCACCTGTGCATAACACCTTTAATGAATTTCAAGATGTTGATGACTGTATCTTCATTCCTTTGTTCCCCAGTCTCATGAGCATTAGCTGCTTCTTAGTTTTCACTTCTATGTTACCATAATGCCAGAATGTTTCATTTTTTTTGTGAACATACAATGATCTTATTTCTTCTTTTGAAATTTTTAAATTAGTATGGGCATATAATGGTTGCATGTATTTATAGGTTACATGTGATATTTTGGTACAGGCATAGAGTGGAATTGATTAAATCAGGGTGATTAAGGTACCCATTTCCTCAGGCCCTTAGCATTTCTTTGTTAGGAAACATTCCAATTCTCTTGTTTTAATTATTTTCAAATACACACTGGCCTAACTTTATTGTTGATTATTGTCACTTTGTTGTATTATCAAATATTGCTTATTCCATGTGACTAATTACTTTTTTGTAACCATTAACCATCTTTCCTTCCTGCAACCCTTCACAGCCTCTGGTAACCATTATACTGTTCTCTGTGTCCATGAGATCAATTGCTTTTAACATTTAGCTCCTGCATCTCAGTGGAGCATGTGAGACGTGTCTTTCTGTGCTCCTTCAGCATCCTGTACCTTGTTTAACAATGCTCTCTGTCCGATTTTCACTGTTACATTGCCTATTGTAATTTCTGTTTCTCTTATTGGACCCTGATGTACACTGAACTTATGTCAATAGTGGCCCTAGACAGTGAATATTCAAAACTTGAGATTCTGGAATTGGTGTCATCCTAACTTAGTCTTTGGACACAGAGTTGGGTTTCTTGCAAATATGAAACTGGATGTGACTAATTCACAACATGAAATTTTGTTATAATTAATTCAGTTGTCACGTGTATAAGCTAGAGAAACCATGTGGGTTGAAATTCTCTGAAATTAATTCAGATGCTTGGGTATAGAAACAGCACAAAATTTACTATTATAACAAAAAAAAGCCCCACAAAATGAACTTTTATGAGTTTCCTTAAAGACATCAGAGATTTAAGTTTTCAGGACAAACACCTAACCCAAAATTGAAAGAGGGACAGGTGTCTATGGTGACAATGAGATGTGAGCTCTGATTACTTGAGCTAGACACATCTGTACTTCACAACTGTACTGCACGGAGCCTGTGCACTTTTGAGAGTGGAAGGCCCCTATTAGCCATAGAAATTGAGAAAATATACCTTTTTTAGTGATATGATTTTTCTTCTCTATGAACTTCACTGGGTGCTCACAGACAACATTGAGAAAAAGAAGTCTGTTCTGAGTTTGGAGAAGGAACAGAAATCCATGCAGAAGAGATAAGAGAATTCTCTATCTCTGCTAGGGAACTAAAGTCTTTATCTATGTTGGAAAGGACAAAAACCACTGCTTCCCTTTGGATATGGGGGAAGACCCATTGAAACTGAGGGAAGGAAATAGAAAAAAAAACTTTCCCTATCATAGTGGGAAACAGGGATGTATGGTGGGCTCAGAGACAAAGACTCAAGACACAATGCTGGTAAAGAGATGATGTGAAGCCGAAAATGGAGCACCAATGAGGGAAAACAAAAAACAAACCAAAAGCCTCTGGAAATCAACCTCGTGTGATGTGATGCACTAACAGTAACCATAGCAACAGAATTTTCAATGTCAGGCAGCTTTCTAACTATTTCAGATCAAACTCCACACTAATGGCCAAGAAATGTTTGTGGTGATCATGGTTGAGAACTTTCCAAAATAAATTAAGAGACAACACACTTCAGATTCATGAACCTCAAAGATCCATTCAGAATTGAATGGAAAGAAAGACAGAGAGAGAGAGAGAGCGAGAGAGAGGGTGGGTGCGGGAGGGAGGGAAGGGACAGTGACAGAAGGGAAGATCAAACCAAACCAAACATACAGCTCATCATAGTCTAATTTCTGAACCATAAAGATAAAGGAAAAATCTTAGATGTAGCTAGAGGGGGAAAAGTAAAACACAGGAGAAAAAAAATGTCTGGGTTACTACAGATTTCTTTTTAGTACCTGAGCAAACTAGAAAACAAAAACTAATATCTTTAAAGTTTTAACTTACTAAAAGGCGAAAAAACAAACCACAAAAAATATCTGGTCAGAGTGCTGTAGCCACAACAAATATCTCTTAAAAATGATATCAAAATGTGTTTTCAAACAAACCTGAAAGAGTCAATTTCCACCAGCACTGAACAAGACATATTAAAGAACCTCATTCAAAGACATACTCATCTCTACTTGCATAAACACATTGCAAAAGTTCGACTTTTACTTGTTATGGAAACTTTTAGCAGCTTAGAAGGGGATTTCCTCAATTAAAGAAAAACATCTATGAGAAACTTCAGCTAGCATACTGAATAGTGAAATATTGAGGGTTTCCTTGATAAAGGTCAGGAACAAGGCATGGGTGCCCCTCTTTCCTCTTATATTCAACATCAGAGGACCCAGCCATTGAAATTGACTATGGAAAGGAAATTGACTATAGAAAGGGGGTGGCGCCTGTGGCTCAAAGGGGTAGGACCCCAGCCCCATATACTGGAGGTGGCAGGTTTAATCCTGGCCCCAGCCAAAAACTGCAAAAAAAAAAAAAAAAAAGAAATAGAATGGGAGAAATGCATTGTTTTCAGGAACATTCTTACAAAATCTGAAAAACATTTGCTAGAGCTCATCAAGTACATTTAATAAGATCAGAGGATAGTATGTTAATATCTAAAAATCAGTAGCATTCTAAATTCTTTTCTATACTCTATCTGTAAAAATGTCAAGTGAAATATTAATATTTACACAGGCTTGAGTCAAAACTCACTGAATATATACTTAACACTTACATAGTTATTATATGTAAAGCTTACCTAAAAGTGGAGGAAAACATCTTAAATAAATATTACAGTCTAATAAAAATTTACAGTAAAGTGTAATGATGCACACAGTTTGTATAAATGCATTGAAACAAGATTGATGATTCAATGGTTCACAGGTAGATGTATGACAAAGTACATAGAGTAAAATGTTTGTGGAAGATTGTGGTGGGTATACCAATATCCACTGCTTGAGTATGATGCTGTGCTGCTAACGCAAAAGCTTTGAAGAACCTAGTGAACGATCACTTGACTCTAATGGCTGTAATGACAGTCACAAGGTCTGTGGGAGCAGTATGACTATTAGTTATTGTACTGGAGAGCACACAGAAAGAAGATTATAGGTCTGGGTCTTAAACCCTGGGATAAAGTATTGTCAAGGAATTAGAGTTTATGTGTGATTGTTTCTAATCCTCTAAATTTTTATATCTGCAAAGATGACCTTATTGATAATTATACTAAAAATACGATTGTTTGGGTTGCAAAATTGCAACCCAAGTCAAATTCACAGGCTGGCTAATGTCTGTTATAGGACGGCCATGGCATGGATAGAGATGGAGTGGTGAAGAGGCTACCGCGGCTCTGTCTGGGATGCTAATCTGCAATGCTGACTTCTGAGTAACCGCAGTTAAGGGGATGCCTCGAAGGTTTCTGCTTTCTCAAATATTACTCTAAGTGTTATATCAAAACAACTCTTCTCATAAATCCTGGTCTTGGGCAGATCCACATAGCATTATTGCCTCTCCTTGAGGACGTCCACTTCAATTGCCCTTCAGGACTCCTCCCTGTGCTATATAATAAGGACTACACCTGGTGGGTAAACACGTGGGAGTGCGCCACGTCTCTCTTCTTGCTGCTGTCTGAGACATGGCTTCTATTCATAAGTTCCTTGTAAATGTTTGTTTCTGAGAAATTCGATTTGTCAGCCCTCTCAGCCTCCTTAGACATTGGGGATAGATACACAGACCTGTCTTCTGGGAACAGTGGGATTCTGTAAGTTGGTAGGAAGAGGCAGATAGATCAGATAGATTTAATTGAGGCTCAGAATCCTGAAACCTTGAGTTTTTTTAGAGTCTCTGTTAACCTCAGAAACATCCTTCCCCAGGATCAAAGGTGTCTAGTGTTTCAAGATTCCCAGTAAGATAGCATGGAGAGCAGGAACCTGGCCTCTAGGAAAGTGGAGGGAAACTGGACACAGGTGTGTACAGTGTACCTTTCACAAGACACTTCTTTCACCTGTCATCTGTCTGATGCCACCTGCATGTGTTCAACATATGACTGGGATGTGCGGGGAGATTCCTCCAACAGGACAATTGTAGATACCAGAAGATATCTGTGTGACTCTTATCTGACCTACATCTAGTTTGTGCCTGCCTGACTGGAACTGGGAGCCTGACCCTGTGTTTTCCTGAGAATGCTGGGCACAACCTGGCCAGTCATAGCTGGATGGAAGGTGCAAATTTAAAACACGGTCACAAGAGGAAATTAATTCAAAGATTTTTACTTATGGATACTGGGCAGGGAGGGCACAATGAGTAGGGAGGGCAGGGTTCTGCTCTGTCCCAGGGTCACTGGAGGCAAGAATAAAGAATCAGTCAGAGAGAGAAAGAAAGTGTGTAGCAGCTAGCAGCATGCATAGGAGAGTAGGGTATGGGTTGCTCTGGTCACAGGCTTGGGCCATTGGGAATGTGATTCTACTTCTACAGCCCAGGCACCGGCCTTTACTGTGTGATTCTTGGTTCATCTAACTTGTACTTTCTCTACTGAAAAATCAGGTCATAAATTCACTCTGTTGAAATAGCTAGTGAAGTTTTAATTTCCTAATCTCACTCTGACTAATACATCATTTGAATACATCTTTAAAAAATTATTCATAAAATAGTTGGAACACTGATAAAAAATAATTATTATCATTTTCTTAAATTTCTGGTTTTTTAAAATTTCATATTTCCAGACCAAATTGCACAATTTTGAGATTACACTTTTGTAAAGTGTTTAGTGTACAAAAAATAAACAATAACAAAAAAACTTCTATATCTCTTTTTTTCTCTTTTTCAAATAAAACTCAGATTAATATAAGGGTATATATGATGACTGACTAGTTTACATGATTTGCATTTGTTAGGTAGAATATGATTGTAGTTGAATCCTTCACCCAAGAAGTATAGCATGTACCTCTATATTGTACCCATTTTGTGAGAACTTATTGAACCCTCACTCTCCCCGCTTCCCTTCCACTTGAATTTAGTTGTGTTTTTCTCTTGTATGGGCCTGTATTTTTTCATCTACTAGTATCAAGAACATAAGATGCTTGCTTTTTCATTCTTGAAATACTTTACTAAGAAGAATCTTCTTTAAATCCATCCAGATAAATACAAAAGATGCGAAGTCTTAATCTTTTTCTATAGCTAACAGTATTCCATGGTCTGTGTATCTATGTATGTATTTATGACCAAAGTTCATTAATCCATTCATGGGTTGATGGCACTTGGGTTGTTTCCACATCTTTGTGATTGTGAATCAAGCTGCTATAAACATTCAAGTGCAAATGTCCTGAGGTTAAAATGATTATTTTATTCTGCGTAGATACCTAGCATGGAATTATGGGATCAGATGGAGATCTACTTTTAGCTCTTTGAGGAGTCTTCATACTTGTTTTTGAAAAGGCTGTCCTCGTTTGCAATTCTGTATGTGTTTCCTTCTTGCTGAGCCCACACCAACATCCAAGGTTTGGGGGCTTTGCGATGTGGGCTCTCCTCATTTGGATTGAGTGATTTGTATTTGTCTGAGGACGAGGGATGATGAGCATGTTTTTCATCTATTTGCTGGCAAATCTGTCTGTCTTTTGCAGAGAAGTTTCCGTTCATGTCTTTTGCCCAGTAATTAATTGGATTGTTTGCTCTTTTGTTGATTTGTTTGAGTTTTTTTATAGATTCTGGTTATTGGCCCTTTGTCAGATTTGTAACATGAGAAAATCTTTTCCCATTCTGAAGGTTGCCTATCTGCTTTGTTCATTGTGTCCTAAATGTGTAGATGCTTTTAAGCTTGATCGAGTCCCAACTATTTACTTTTTTTTTTACATCTAGAGAATTTTATTTTTTTATTTTTTTAATATACTATTTTATTTTATTTTTTTATTGAATCATAGCTGTGTACATTAGTTCAACCATGGGGTACAGTGTGGGGGCTTCATATACAATCTGAGATATTTTATCAACCTGATTGACATACCGTTCATGATATTTTCTCGTTCAAGTGAAGTGAAGGCTACAACCCATTTATTGCACAGGAAGACGGGGAAAGGGGAGAGGGAGGGAAGGGGAGGGAGAGGGTGGGGGGAGATGGGACAAAGGGTGAGAACACATGTGTGGTACATATTTGAAGGGTCAGGAGAAAACTTCTAAATATGGATCAAAAATGTTTTCACATAGTAAATGAGAAAATCTCATGAATGTTATGTCAATCAGGTTGATAAAAATTTCTCAGATTACATATGAAGCCCGCACACTGTACCCCATGATTGAACTAATGTACACAGCTATGATTCAATAAAAAAAAATTAGAGCAGAATTAAATGAAGTTGAAAACAAAAGAATTATTCAACACATCAACAAATCAAAAAGTTGTTTTCTTGAAAAGGTCAATAAAATAGATAAACCTTTGGATAACTTAACCAGGAAAAAGGAATGAAATCTCTTATTTCATCAAAATGGTTACGACAAAATAACAACAGACTCGTCAGAAATTCAAAAAATCCTTAATGAATATTACAGGAAATTTTATTCTCAGAAATATGAAAATCTGAAAGAAATTGACCGATACTTGGAAGCATACCAGCTTCCAATACTTAGCAGAATGAACTAGAAATGTTGAACAGGCCTATGTCAAGTTCTGGAATAGCTTCAACTATACAAAATCTCCCTAAAAAGAAGTGCCCGGGACCAGATGGCTTCACATCAGAATTCTACCAAACCTTTAAAGAGGAACTAGCACCAACATTACTCAACCTTTTCCAAAATATAAAAAGAGAAAGAATACTACCCAACACATTCTATGAAGAAAATATTACTTTGATCCCCAAACAAGGAATATTCCAACATGAAAAGAAAATCATAGACTAATATCACTAATGAATATTGATGCAAAAATATTCAATAAGATCCTTGCAACCAGAATTCAGCAACACATCAAACAAATTATGCACCATGAACAAGTGCGTTTTATCTCAGGATCCCAAGACTGGTTCAATATACATAAATCTATAAATATAATTCCACACATAAATAAATTAAAAAACTAAGATCATATGATTCTCTCAATTGATACAGAAAATCCTTTGATAATATCTAGCATTCCTTCATGATCAGAACACTTAAAAAATAGGCATAGAAGGGATATTTCTTAAACTAATAGAGGCCATCTACAGCAAACCTACAGCCAATGTGGTATTGAATGGAGTGAAATTGAAATCATTTCCACTTAGATCAGGAACATAGCAAGGTTGCCCATTGTCTCCACTGCTCTTTAACCTTGTAATGGAAGTTTTAGCCATTGCAATTTGGGAAGAAATGGTGATCAAGGGTATCCACATAGGGTCAGAAGAGATCAAACTTTCACTCTTGGCCAATAATATGATTGTATATCTGGAAAATACCAGGGATTCTACTACAAAACTCCAAAAAGTGATCAAGGTGTCTCAGGTTACAAAATCAACACTCATAAATTTGTAGCCTTTATATATACCAACAAGAGTCAAGCTGAAAAAAGAGTCAAGGACTCTATTCCATTTATAGCAGTGCCAAGGAAGATAAAATATTTGGGAGTTTACCTGACAAAGGATGTGAAAGACGTCTATAAAGAGAATTATGAAACTCTAAGGAAAGAAATAGTTGAAGATGTCAACAAATCGAAAAACATACCATGCTCATGGCTGGGAAGAATCAACAATGTTAAAATACCTATACTACCCAAAGCAATATACAATTTCAATGCAATCCCTATTAAAGTTCCATTGTCATATTTTAAGATCTTGAAAAAATAATCCATCGTTTTGTAAGGAATCAGAAAATACATTGAATAGCCTAGACATTACTGAGAAATAAAAACAAAGCAGGAGGAGTTATGCTGCCAGATCTCAGACTATACTATAAATCGATAGTGATCAAAATAGCATGATACTGGCACAAAAACAGAGATAGATGTATGGAATAGAATAGAAAACCAAAAGATGAACCCCGCTACTTGCCATTATTTGATCTTTGACAAGCCAATTAAAGACATTCAGTGGGGGAAATATTCCCTATTTAAAAAATAGTGCTGGGTGAACTGTCTGGTGACCTATAGAATACTGAAACTGGACCCTCACATTTCACCATTAACTAAGATAGACTCTCACTGGATTCTAGATTTAAACTTAAGACATGAAACTATAACAATACTAGAAGAAAGTACAGGGAAAACTCTTGAAGAAATCTGCCTAGGCGAATATTTTATGAGGAGGATTCCCCAGGCAATTGAAGCAGCATCAAAAATATACTACTGGTACCTGACCAAACTAAAAAGCTTCTGCACAACCAGGAACACAGTAAGTAAAGCAAGAAGACAGCCCTCTGAATGGGAGAAGATATTTGCTGGTTATGTCTCCAACAAAGGTTTAATAATCAGAATTGACAGAGAACTCAAAAGTATTAGCAAGCAAAGAATAATTGATCCCATCTCAGGGTGGGCAAAGAACTTGAAGAGAAACTTTTCTGAAGAAGACAGGTGCAGGGCCTACAGACACATGAAAAAATGCTCATTATGCTTAATCATCAGAGAAATGCAAATCAAAACTACTTTGAGATATCATCTAACTCCAGTAAGATTAGCCCACATTGCAAAATCCCAAACCCAGAAATGTTGGCATGGATTTAGAGAAAAGGGAACACTTCTGCACTGGCGTTGGGAACGCAAACTGATATTCCTTTTGGAAAGATATTTTGAGATTTGTTAGAGATCTAAAAATAGACCTGCCATTTGATCCTACAATTTCTCTACTAGGTATATATGCAGAAGACCAAAAATCACGTTAAAACAAAGATATTTCTATCAGAATGTTTATTGTAGCCCAATTCATAATTGCTAAGTCATGAAGAAGCCCAAGTGCCCATTGACCCATGATTGTGCTATATGTACACCATGAAATACTATGCATGCTTAACGAAAGATGCAGACTTTACCTCTTTCATACATACATGGATGGAGCTGGAACATATTCTTCTTAGCAAAGTATCTCAAGAATGGAGAAAAAGTATCCAGTGTATTCAGCCCTACTATAAAACTAATTTATAGCTTTCATATGGAAGCTGTAACCCAATTATAGTACAAGAATAGGAGGACCGGGGCACGGGTGGGGCGGGGAGGGGGGGATGAGTGGAGGGAGAGTAATCAGTGGGACCACACCTACGGTATATCTTAGAAGGGTACAGGTGAAACTTACTAAATGTAGAATATAAATGTTGTAAGACAATAATGAAGAAAATGCCATGAAGGCTGTTAACCAGTTTGATGAAAACATTTCAAATTGTATATAAAAACAGCACGTTGTACCCCATGATTGCATTAATTTACACAGCTATGGTTTAATTAAGGAAAATTTAAAACAAAAAGATTATACAATAGATCAATAAATCAAAATGTTGGTTTTTTGAAAAGTTCAACAAAATCAGTAAATCTTTGGCCAACCTAACCAGTAGTAGAAGGGTAAAATACCTAATTTCATCAATTTTTTATCAGAAATGATAAAGGCCAAATATGACAGACTCCTCAGAAATTCAAAAAATCCTTAATGAATATTACGTAATACTCCTTTCCCAGAACTATGAAAATCTTAATAGAGCAATACTTGGAAACGTGCCACCTTCTGAGACTTAAGCAGAAAGAAATGGAAATGTTTATCAAGCCTATATCAAATTCTGAAATAGCATTTATTATAATAAATATCCCCAGAAAGAAAAGCTCAAGACCAGATGGCTTCACATCAGAATCTACCAAACCTTTAAAGAGGAACTAGAGCTTATAATTACTTATCCTTGTCCATAACATATTAAAAGAAGGAATATTCCTCAACACATTCTATGAAGCAAATATCATAATGATACCAAGTCAGAAAATGACCCAACAAGAAAAGAAAATTATAGAGCAACATCTCTAATGAATATTGATGCAAAAATATTCAATAAGATCGTAGCAAACAGAATCCAGCAACACATCAAACAAATTATACATCATGACCACCTAGGTTTCATTCCAGGTTCCCAAGGATGGTTCAATATATGCAAATCTATAACTATAATACATCTCATAAACAAAATAAAACACAAAGACCATATGATTCTCTGAAATGATGCAGAAAAAGCTTTTGATAATATTCAGCATCCTTTCTTGATCAGGACACTTAAGAAAATAGGTATAGAAGGGACATTTCTTAAACTGACAGAGGCCATCTACAGCAAACCCACAGCGAATATTGTGTTGCTTGGAGAAAAATTGAAATCATTTCCACTGAGATCAGAAACAAGGCAAGGTTGTCCATTGACTCCATTGCTTTTTTTATTTTTTTGTGGAGACAGTTTCATTTTATCACCCTCGGTAGAGTGCCACGGCATCACACAGCTCACAGCAACCACCAATTCCTGGGCTTAGGCAATTCTCTTGCCTCATCCTCCTGAGCAGCTGGGATACAGGAATCTTCCACAATGCCCTGCTTTTTTTCTGTTTTGCGAGGCTGGGTTTGAATCCACAACTTCGGTATATGAGGCCGGCACCCTACTTGATGAGCCACAGGTGCCACCCTCCATTGCTTTTTAACATTGTAATGGAAGTCTTAGCCTTCAAATCAGGCATGAGAAGGCAATCAAGGGTATCCAAATAGGATCAGAAGAGATCAAACCATCACTCTTCAAAGATGATGTAATTGTATGTCTGTAAAACTCCAGGGACTCAACTATAAAACTCCCAGAAGTGGTCAAGGAATACAGCAACATCTCAGGATACAAAATCAATACTCACAAATCTGTAGCCTTTGTATATATCAACAGTAATCAAGGTGAAAAAAAAATCAAGGACTCTATTCTCTTTACAATAGTGCCAAAGAAGATGAAATATCTGGGAGTGTATCTAACAAAGGATGTGAAAGATCTCTATAAAGAGAACTATGAAGCTCTGTAAAAAGAAACAGTTGAAGATGTTAACAAATGGAAAAATACACCATGCTCATGGCTTGGAATAATGAATATTGTTAAAATGTCTATATTTTCCAAAGCAATCTACAGATTTAATGCAATCTCTATTAAAGCACCTCTCTCATACTTTAAAGATTTGGAAAAATTAGTACTTCATTTTATATGGAATCAGAAAAAAACTTGAATAGCCAAGACATTACTCAGAAATAAAAACAAATCAGGATTTATCACGCTACCATACTTAAGACTATACTATAAATCTATAGTGCTCAAAACAGCATGGCACAGGTGCAAAAATAGACAGGTAGATTTATGGAACTGAATTGAAAAGCAAGAGATGAACCCAGACATTTATCACCATTTGATCTTTGATACGTCTTGTATTCATGAACTGCATGTACAACTTAATAAAAAAAATTGAGAAGCAAGAATCAGATTTCCTTGGGAGCACCTGTGGCTCAGTGATTAGCAGGAGTTGTGTGTTTGATCCTATCGTGGGCCTGCTGAACAAAAATAAAATAAAAAGGGAGTCGAAGAAAGATGGCGGCGGAGATGGTCCCATAGCCCATCTGTCCCAGGTCAGCAGGTGAGAGGGTGGGAGCTCTGGATATTTCCCCATGTGAACTATTGGAGTGGATGGGCAACTGGTGAGACACAGAGATCGGGAGGATTGGCGCGTTCGAAATATAGTTCTTAACTGTGGAAACGGGTGCAGACTGTTTCCCCCTGCCTGGCGGAGGGGCAGCCGGCCCCTCCCACAGGGAGGACAGCAGGTTCCAACCCACAAGCTCTAATCAGAGAAAATTCCACTGAAGCGTGGAACTCAGAGCTTAACGATCAGAAAAGGACGCTACTGGGAAGCACGGAGTCCCAGGCAGCCCTGGTGCGAGCCGAGGGGTCCGGGCTCTGCCGGACTAACACATTGGAATGTCCAAGATGGCGAGCGCCTTTTCCCCAGATCAATGAGAGGGAGAAAGAATTGGCGATCAGTCAGCGTTACACTAGGCGGGGACCATAGTAAACCCTGAGAGGCGGGGACCATAGTAAACCCTGAGAGGGGTGGAAAAGACACTTTGAGCTGTGGAAGCTGTGGAAGTTGGCGAGGAGGGCCACCGGGCACATTAGCTGGAGAATAACTGAAGTTCAAGTTCCCACCAACAGCCCCGCAAAGCCCCCGCCCTCTAGCCTGCACTGTGGCTGGGAGCGGCTGGGAGCTGCGGCCATAGCAACCGTTGCCCAGGGTGTTTCCCTGGTCGCTCCAAAGCTACCACACCGCGAATAGAGAGGACACCTTTATGGCCATAGCAATCACTGCCCGGGTGCCACTGTGGAAGCCGCCGCCCCAAGAACTGGGACACACCCCACGGCCCCAAGATCCACAGCGACCGCGTGGCTCCTCCCCTCCCCTCCAGCCTTCACTGCTGCTGTGAACAGCTGCGACCCACGGCCATAGCTGCCATAGCAACCGATGCTGCCTGTGCTGCCGAGGTCACCACGCATAGTGACACAAAGCCCCCACCCCCTTAGCCTTCACTGCGGCTGGGAGCGGTTGGGAATTGCAGCCATAGCAACCGGCGACCAGGGTGTTTCTGCGGTCGCTCCAAAGCTGCCGCCCAGCGAATAGAGAGGACACTTTTGCGGAGATAGCAACTTCCGTCCAGGTGCTGCTGCAGTTTAAAGCCGCAGCCCCATGAATAGGGACACACCGCCACTGCCCCTGACATCCACAGTGACCACGTGGCCCCTCCCTTCTAGCCTTCACGGCCACTGTGAACCATGGCCATACTCCCATAGCAACCCCCACGGCTTGTGAGGCCGAGGTCGCCCGCACATAGTGTCACAAAGCCCCCGCCCCTTAGGCTGAGAGTGGCTGGGAGCTGTGGCCATAGCAACCCCCGCCCCTGGGTGCTTCTGCGGTGACTCCGAAGTTACCACCCTGCGAATAGAGAGGACACCTTCGCGGCCATAGCAACCGACACCCGGGTGCTACTGGGGTTGGAAGCCACCGCCCCGCGAATAGGAACACACCGCTGCGACCACCGAGATCTGCAGCGACTGTGAGGCCCCTCCCCCACAGTCACGACAAGCCCCGCTCCCGCGCTCCCCTCTCACAGCAGATCGTTGTTGCCAGACTGGACTGCAATTCTATATACATATAAGAATAATAATATTGTTGAGATTTTTTTGTGTGTGTGAATATCCTTTTCTTGGAGGCGCTATAGACAAATAACTCTTTACTTCACTTTCTTTTCTTAGATTATTTTTATTACCTCCTATTCTCAACTGAATATTCTTCTTCCTCTCCTGCGTTAATTTCTTTATTCTCGCTCCCCCTCCTCTCCCTCCCTTCTTATAGCTCCTAAGAGTGCTTATATCATATTTGCTAGAGCCTTTTCTTCTTTGCTATTCTCAAGCATTTTATAAGAAGCATTTTAATTGTAGAATTCCTGTTTTTTTTTCTTTCTTCTTAACTGTTGTTCTGTGATTGGCTGTTTGTTATGTTTTGTTTGTATGTAGATGTTTCTGAC
Source organism: Arctocebus calabarensis (assembly GCA_963573935.1). Classification (NCBI taxonomy): domain Eukaryota; kingdom Metazoa; phylum Chordata; class Mammalia; order Primates; family Lorisidae; genus Arctocebus; species Arctocebus calabarensis. The sequence continues at coordinate 15,148 of CAUYON010096621.1, forward strand.
TGCGGGCACATCTGTGGACTTGGGCGTCTGGTAGCCCTTCTACGAATGTATTAGCCCATTTGCTATTAATGTCATTGATGTTATAAATGTTTTCCTTGCCACCTTGATACTTCAGGTCACTCCCTGCCCAGGATTGGAAGTCTAGAACTCCAATTCATCCACAATCCAGATTGACTGCATTTACAAATGGACTGGAACTCCTGAACTGTACAGGCTGCAGTCACTGCACCAGTACCTTGGGGGAGGGCTGGTCAACCACAACCATAGAAGTCTCCAGCCCAATCTCACTGTCCTGATCATATAGCTAAAAACTGAAAAACAAACATGGGGTGGAACCAGCGGACAAACTCTGGCAACGTGAATAAACAGAATGGTACAACTCCCCCCCAAAATGACAAACCATCCAATCCAGACTATCCCATCGACAAACAGATGGCGGAGATGTCTGAAATCGAATTTAGAATCTGGATAGCAAACAAGATTAATAAAATGTAAGCTAACATGGAGGTAGAGATTATAGGATTAATTCAGACGTTGTCTCAAGAATTCCACCAATTCAAAGACAAAATGACAAAAGACCTCGACACATTGAAACAAGAAGTTGCAACCCTCAAAGAGATGAAAAATACAGTAGAAGCCCACAGCAACAGAATAGAGCAAGCTGAAGAAAGGATTTCTGACATC